>OVAX01000569.1:0-74312 GCA_900406405.1 Lepidium africanum
TTAGCGAAAAAAGGGGGAATCGAATTTTTAACCTAGTTTTTGCCTCTTTTAGTGAAATCCAAAATTCTCTCTGCCTTTTTCTTATTTCTCTTTGTTGTTCTTGCTGTTCTTATGAAAAGTTCATGATTTCTACTTCAATCTCGCTTTAGGTTGGTTAGATTTTGTTTTTGTCTTTATTTTCTGTTTCTGCATATGTTTTATGTTCTTATACTAGAGGCTGCGCATCTATCCATGGATAGTGAGTAGTCTGTTCTGGGTTTTGTGAGGAGATGAAGTAGATCTATGTTGTTTTCTGGGTTTTTGGTGTGTATGCTTGAATACTTTCATAGGCTACGCTAGACTGTTTGATCTTCATGCTTATTTTGACTTGATCACTCAAAGTTTGATTCGTAGGCTATCTCACCAGGAAGGTGTTTGATGATATGCTTGGCTTAGGTTCAGTTTAGGACTGATGCATTCTGGCCCAAGGAATTGGATTTTCAGAGCGTCAGTTAGTCATGTAAGACAAGCGTGTTAGTGTCAGTTTGGGCGTGTGATCACCAAGGGATTAGGTTAGGTTGTGCCCGAACTGAGATTTCATGACCACGGGAGTGGCTTGTTTACCTTAGTATCCTGATTCGTTGCTTGCCTGTTTAGGTTGTTAAATAAAACCTTAACCGAGATTTCAACTTAGTTCATTGACTTCACTCTCCTCACAAGCCCATCTTCACCTTATTGTTGCAACTCGCCGTTACCTCTAGCCTGTTCACTCTGTTTCTACATTTTTACTTAGTTTCTGCTTCTATTTTAGATATGTTTTAGCCATGCCTGTTATCTGCTAGATAGTGCATGTTATGCTTGTTTTTCTTGATTGCTTAGTTTTTATGTTTTTAAGTTGATTGTGACAGAATCACTTCCATTCACTTGTTTTGCCTTATTTTGCTTGAACTAGTTAGTTATCCTTACCCCAAGTGTTAGCAGCTCACTTTGGTTTGACAACCTTATATACTATAAGGATTTGATAACTTGACGTAAAAAATCTTGTTATCAGACAACATCAAAATGTCACAGACAAATCATATAACTCCAAAATGAAACCATGCATTCATGAGAAAGAAATTGAAGAGTGATATCAGACAAGCGTCTTTCATATTCCTTGTCACAAAAAAATTGTAACAAATTTGAAGCAACCAGAAAAATGTAAAAGTAAAAAAAGATATAACAATCTTAATTAATCTCACCATATCTGAGATGCTTAGCCAAATAATAGGAAATTCACTATTAAATGATCTTAAGTGATCCCATCAATTCTCCTTTGTTCAAGTAACCTGTCTCAGATTGTTAGCTCATGAGTTGTTCAAACTTGAGTCTGGTGATAATTCATTGTTCAAAACTTATTAAACAAATCATAATTTTTATTATCTTTTCTCAATGTTGCTGCATCGGTCTTAAGCTCATCATCATCTCATGTAGGAAGTAGATATCTGAGCACATGGCATGGCCTATGAAGCTTAAGCCATGGCAAGAAGAAATCACTATGAAACTTATGCTTACAAGGCATCTAAAAATCATCCAAACACACAGTACGTTGCAACAAACTCTCTTCCTTTTGAGACGGACGTGTCCCATACCTGTTGTTCGATCGTTAACCACCAAGCTCTGAACCAAACTCTCGAATCTAAGTCCAATGAAACAATGACCTAGAGATCCAGAAGAATTAGTAGGTCGTTTCCATAAAATCTTGATACAATCACAAAAAATTCTGATGAGTTTGTTTCTTGTATACTGATAAACATTAAAAAAAGGTTACAGAGTACCATACACTTTACTTTTCATTACAAGTAATCTAAATTGATGAAATGACTCACATTCTTCTTTATGATCTTTGACATCAAAAGGTCCTGTTTTGGCTTAATGAATTGGGAAGGTATTAACATACCCTGGAGTTGGCTTTACGCCAAGCTTAACTTTACACCTATTCACTAATTTTTTTGTTTGTGTAACACTAAGCCAAAGTTTATAACTCCATAAGCATCTTAGAATTCACTGTATAAGTATAATATGTCTAAACTAAAAGTGGAATAAAGAAACTCACAATTGTACGAAACAGTTGTTCCAAAGATGAAGAAAGAAACTCACATTCCGGTGGGATTCCATGCCGCATCGAACGAACTTCACAATTGTCCACTGTATATGTGTTATGGCCTGAAAATCTTCATAGAATATTGAGGAAGATGAAACGATATTATAAAGGCACAAGCAGTTACACCATAAGGAATAAGACCATTGAAGTTAGATGTAATCCTCCATAGTTTAAAAACTGAAATGATTGGTTCAAAACCCATTGTTTCCAAGAAAACATTCGTAATCGAAAGGAGATACTTTTTAGAAACTGTTGAAATCGAGGTTATGGAGGCAAATGAAAGGGATTCTTTGGTTTGAGAAAGAATACTGCAACATAAGATTAAAAAAGAAATCTCAATTGTTACATAATGTGAAAGGATTTTCGAAAGAGTAAGAAATTGAACCATTTCTCTTTTTGCTATTTGGCTAGATATACAAACCATTCTCTTTAATTAGCTGTCTCCCATAACTACAAATCTTAGGTAATTTAGGACCATTATACCCCTATCCATCTCATCTCACTTTCTCTTTCTCTTTTCTCTCGTTCCTTCTCTTCATCTTTTCTTTCACACACTCTATTTTCTCCAACTCTTCTTTCCCATGTTCTTCCCTATTTCCACCATTTTTCACAGTTTCACTCATTTCCTCCACTCTCACGTACTATTTTCTCTTAACACCTCTAAACATTATAAAATCATATTTAATTTTTGGTGAGATTTGCTAATTTTGTAAAGGATTCAAAATCTTTGTTCTATAATTGAAACTTGAGATCACAACGAAACTTCCCAAACTTTTGAAACTTGAGATCACAACGAAACTTTCCAAACTTTTGAACCAAATCTCTCATCGAATAGGATCCATGACATAAATACAAGTAGCAAATAATAATTATATTAACAGGATTACATATGTTAGTAGCACATAATAAATGTATTAACCGGTAATATATTAGTTAAAGGGTAAAAATTGTGTACTCTGGTAAAATATGAGTTTCCAGGGAGTATTTATATATAATTTAGCGGATAATAAATGTATTAACGGGTACTATATATAGTACTCGTTATATAACAGTTGTATAACAAATATATAAATGGATAATAAATTTAAGTTAGCGGATAATAAATATTTTACTCAGATGAAATATATGTTACCTGATAATATAAACATGTTCGCGGATATATAATATATAAGTTAGCTGCTAATAATAAGTTATCGGGTTACAGACAGGGAACAAAGCATTAATGCGCATTTAATGTTTTGTTATCTTCTATCTATTAATTAATGTCGATGAAGACAATTCCTAGTTTTACAACACTAGGCTGGCATTTGATCAATTAAAAATCTGAATATGTAATTTGTGAAAATCCAGTTATATTATGTATATTAAGTTAATTTACTCTTTTGCTATTGTGTCTTAATGATATAATTCTATTAGTTGTTAAAGTAAAAAAAAAATTATGTATCATTGAGAAGAACTCGGTAAATAAATACATCAAATAAAATCAAAATATTTAATATTGAAAAAATATTACGAACCAAAAAAAATCATAAAAACTAAAAAATACATTAACTTTATTGTAATATTGTGTCATACAAAAAAATATTATGAAATATTGTGTATAGTACTTTTTTAAATGTCATACAAAAATAATATTATGTAAATTGTCTATTACAATAATTCTTTTCTATATATAGTAATATATTTTTATCAATTTTTATAAACATTGAAGATTATATGTAAATTACTATTACTTTTATAAATTTATTTGAAGATTATTATTGGAGTTATCTACCCTTTTACCCTTGTTTTGAAGATTGTCTCCCCTCAAAGATTTTTATGGGAGATGTTATAATGGATCTTAGGTAATTGTTTTGGACTAAAAAATATTCAGCATTATGCCAAAAAAAAAAAATTATAAACTAATGATTCATCTTGTATACTTAGTTCACTTTAAATACTAACTACAAGTATTAAGCTACATTATCATTAACAGTCTTATAATCAGAATTTTAACTAAAATTTAAAATTTGTATAATATATGCTGTCTAATCATCTAATATAAATATATTTGTTATTAGAGGCTATCATGGGTCAGTTATGATTCTAAATCAAATATCATCGGCAATCCTTCTATCGATACTCCCCCAAAAAGAAAAAAAAAAACGAAATATACAAATTTCTTCTGTTGAGAAAAAAAAACAGATATTTTGCATAAAAAAAATTTTAATTTAAAAAAAAAAAAAAACAGATTTATTCTATGTTTAGTATGAAACAGAAAAGATTGGCCTCTTCGATAAAAACAAAAAGGCGAGATTTTTCAGCGACTATATCGAATGTTATAAGAGACCTTTTGTCATTAAAACAGAAATGGTTTGTGGAAACAGATAGACACTCAAAGTCTCATCAATTGGTAAAAATAGCAAATATTTTTCTTTAATAATGATGATGATGATAATGTCAATTGAATTCTGAAAACGGAATTAGCTGAGATTGCATCCTCTGTGTTTTCAGGTTGAAGATCTTCTCTAGCTTAAATGTGTAGTTAAGACCATCAGAGGTTTAATGCTTTCTTAAAATTAAATATGTTCGTCATTCTTTCTGCTTAAGATTTTTGTCTAAGGATTTTATATATGAATCTCTGTTTCTCTAGTTTGTTAATGGCTGAGAAGACTGCACATTTACCTGAATCGCAGAATGTAAATAGATCATGGAGAAGGATTTCTACTGGAAAACTGAATTTTTTATACAGTGAAGAGAAGATTCTTCCTAATTATCTTAGATCTTCGACTGGTTCTTGTCACGATGTCTGCAAATACGGAAGGAAACATGAATCTGAAGACAAGCCAAGAGTTTTACCTCTCAAAAGGGTTAACATAAGCTATATTGGAACCCTGAAATTGGATTCCTTACCACCGAGGAAGAAGGCATCGACCAAATCAGTGTTGACTCCTTCTTTGGGTTGTGGAATATATGATTTTGTTGGTAGCTCTAATCATGCAAAGACCCAAGTAAGAAACATTTCTAGCAGAGATTTTGATGTGAACAAGAAGAATGCAGATGGAACAAAGGAAACGGCAAAACCATATTTCTCAGAGTCTGGCTTAGCTGATTCAACTAAGCCAAAGAAGAAGAGGGTCTCAAAGTCTTTCAAAACGATTGGATCAAGATCTAAACAGATGGTTGAACATAGCAAGCGTGTCACTGCTTTGAAGTTGAAATCTGTAGCACAATCAGCAGCTATGGCTCTCCGGCGCAGTAGTGTGAATAGAAAAGAGATTAAAGGGAAAACTTCAGAGCTAAAGAAATCAATTGTGCCTCTAACAGCCCCATTCTCCTCAAAACGTTGTCCCCGAATTTTGAAGAGTAATCCTCTAACTAAATCCCACAAACTGGAGAATGAGAAGTGTAAAGACTTGGTGGAAGACAAAAATGTCTATGTCATTGAGATGAAAGCAAGGAATGAGGTTGTCGAATCTGATAAGAACCAGGGGTGTTTTATAGATTCAACTGATGAGTCAATTAAGAAAAAGAACCAAGAAAAAGAGGAGTGTATATTTACTGAATCTGATGATGAATCCTCTCAAGGAACCAACTTTAGCAACGACAAGGGACAACAACACCAACCTGAAGTTGTTCTGAAGCACCAAGACACACAGAACAAGAGAGATTCTAGAGTGGTGTTGTACAACAATGTGATCGAGGAAACAGCTAATAAGCTCGTGGAAACTCGCAAGAGAAAAGTTAAGGCTTTAGTGAGTGCTTTTGAGTCTGTCATATCTCTCCAAGAAAGAAAAACTTCTGCGACTACATAAAAATGACTATTTGCAGTGATATTTATGTTTTTTTTTGGTGAGATCATTGATATTTATATTTGTGTATATATGTATGTAAATATATGTGCATATAGAGAAGAATGTAAATATTTGTGTATATATGTATGTAATCATATATCTCTATATATATATAAAGTTAAATCATCACCTATTTTAATTTAAAATCATAAATATAAAATAAATATACATCTTAAGTACACCACAAATACAAAATAAATATATATTTTAATTACAAACAAAATTATTAACTCATTTCATAGATAAAAAGAAATACAAAAGACCTACCTTACAAAAAAACATATGGTACAGATTTCATTCCTAGATTAAAACGAATATCATAGTACTAAAAAACTAAACAATATGTAGTGGCTAATTAAAACAAATAAATTAGTGAATTTTTTTTAACTTCAATAAATTAGTGAAATTAAAATTTTAAAATACAAATATCATATTTTAAAAAAATTATCTAAACTATTATAAATATAGAAGTCTAACAGTTACTATATTTTTAATAGAAAATAATAATAAATAAATAAAATTATATCTTAAAAAAATCAAAAGAAATACATTATACATGTGTGTAAAGGCATTTGTAGGAACCATTAACAATACATAAAATAAACCCAATACTCAAAAAAACGCCATAACGTGGGGTATAAACAAGAAATACATATACCCAAATTAGACAATAAATTCAATCTTATTTAAAACACAAATTAATTACTAAAATGACAAATTTGATCCACTACATTGTCTTAATTTCATACAAATGTAACTTCTTTTTTTTCTTATAAATAGATTATTTGATCATTTCAAATGATCATTGCCACTCATTACAAAATTACTCTCTCAAAATCTCACCAAAAAAACAAGATGAAAACCTCCCACATCTCTTTCTCAAATTGAAAACATGTCAGAATTCTCAACATGTCATTTAAAATGAACTCTCTTCTCATTGTGTCACTTCATCACTTAATTATTAAAACATAAATTTGCTAATTTGTTTAATTTAACATTTAATATCTAATAATCTGTTAAGACAATTAATGCCATAAAATATATAACCATCACAAAATACAACTACATAATTTTTAATTTATTATTTTTATTTGCATTTTTTATATTTTAGTAATGATTTTTGATCCACTATATTAATTTCTTTGGGTATACTGAAATTTCACCTATAAATAATTTGGTACTACATTATTAATGCAATGATTCTACAATTAAGTTTGTCACATCTTTATATTTCAAAACATACAACTAATTATTTGGTCCTTTAATAATAACCTTACGTAAGTACATCCTTATAATTTATTCAAAACAAAAATAGACTCTAAATATTTAGAAAATAAATAAAGAATAGGAGATGTAATCATAATTCACTTCAATATAGAAATTGAAGAAGTGATAGTGAGTTTTTGTATTAAACTCATGTAATTATGTAGAGAATAAAGAGATCATAGATTTTTACAGTTTTCCATAAAATTAAAGTTGCAGTAGTGAAAGAATGTGGTATTGACAATTTTGCTCAAAATAAATAAATAAAAATAAAATTATTGTAGTTATATTGATATATGAAAAGAAGAGAGATTTAAAAGATAGAGTTTTCTGATTTTTTTCCATTTGAAAGGCAGTAGAATTTTTCGACATGTGATTGCAAAACTGTTGTGATTTTGGGAGGCATGTAATGTTAAGAAAGACGATGAGCTTATAAATATCGATATATGACTCCTCGATCAGAATATATTTTAGATTTCTTGCAGTTTATGTGCAACAAACTTATAAATTTAGAAAATATTCGTTGATATGTTTTCTTATAATGCTTATACAATACTTTATTCATGTTTACCAACTAAATGCATTCAAAAATCACTTGAAATAAAGAACAACTAATTATGTCTACAGAAGTTTTGATGTAATTTAAAGTAATTTTCACTTCAAACTATGTAACTCCATAATAATTAAAATTAGTATCTTTAAGAAAATTTTGTGATTTAAATCAACGATTGAAAAAATGGTTCTATTTGAAGCTTTTATAACAATGGTTACAGTCTGTGAGTAGCATAAAAAGTAGGAGCTATAAAAGAAAATATAAACCGGACCCCACGCTCACGCCGTCCTTTAAAAGCCATTGACTATCTAGATTCTTTAGCAAACATGTCATAATATTATAGGTTATTGTCGTTTGCTTATATCACAGGGTGTCACTGTATCTTTCCTGGACTTAGTTTAATTTTCCTTCTTCTGTTACATGGAGTAGAAAAATTAAAGCTTTGAGATTTCTTTCCTTATCGATTTCTCTCCGCGAATTGTTCGTTGTTTTCTTCATCTTCGTTTTTGTCTTTCTTCTTCTGGAGTCTGGGTTTCGTTTCGGTGTTGACGAGGTTCCTCATTCGTTATTTCCTTTTGAAATTCTCTTTTTTGTTTGTTTGCTTTGTATCTTTTTTGTATTTTGGCTTTTAACCTTAAAATGCCCTAACTCTCAGGTGCTAGTTGCGGTTTCTGGGATTAGGAGCTGAAGCCGTTTCTAGTAAATTTCATGTTAATAACAGTTCTTCAAATATCCAGAGTTTTGTTCGGGTAAAGTTTTTCTTGTTACTCGTTTGAAGATCTTCGTGTGTGTATCCTGGTTTGTGGCGTTTTTCTACTGTTATTTTAAGGGACTAGAAATGGTATTCAGGAGAAGACTTTAGGGTATGGGTTCGTCAAATTTTCAATAAGAGTCTTGTTCTTGATGTACTCATATAGATCTGAGTTACATTGTGGGTGCTGCCTGACTCAATATTTAGTGATCGTTGGGAAAATGGTTTTAGGGTAATAACATTTCCTAGCTTTTTACTGATAAGAAGTAATCAAATGTCTAGAGATCATCTAATGCATAGATATTGCTCTTCTTCTCTAAACATCATTTTCGTATTTAAAGAGACTTCATTCTATTGAGGAAGTATTTCTCTAGAGACTCTGGTAAGTAAACGTCTGTAAAGTATACTTATTTATGTGTTAGTTTGGTGTTTCTTATACGTACTCATCACCACCCATATAGCTTTTCTCAATTCGTCTTCTCCCGCTAGCTCTCTCTGGTTCATTTCTGTATGTTTTAGGTGCTATGAGACCTTTTCTTGAACCTTATAATGTCAATGCCCAAGACATTAGAAACTGTTTGCTGTGAGAGTATTGGAGTATTACGGGGAACTGATGGATCATATATATTATCTCTTTTTTGCAGTTGGAAGCTTTATGTGTTTCCTTCTCTGATTGTTACTTCGATAGAATGATTTTACCAAAGCAGTATCGCTGCACACACTCCCCGAGCTGCCAATGCACTACAGGCCATCTAAGCGAAGACGTGTTATTTTTAGTGTTCCAACATTTGAATTGGAATCCGAAATTAGTTGCAACACTTTCCTGTGTGTGCAAATGGTTTGATGATTTCGCCAAACGGGTATTGTGGAAAGAGTTCTGCAAGACCCGAGCCCCAAAAATGATGCTTGATTTGCAATCTAGCGGTAGTCACTGCATTGATGGTAACTGGCGAGCCCTTGGCAAGCTTCTCATCTTCTGCTCAGGAAGTACACAAGGTGGGCTTTTCAATAGCTCAGTTCAAATCCCAGGCCATTTTGTTTACAGAACCCGGTTCTCAAGAACACTAGGAAGAAGCCTGCTTCCGCCTCAGTGTAAAGCTGACGTACTCTACGTATGTGATCCATGTGAGCATCTTGATCAAGGAGAAGAAGGTGACGTGGGTTTGTTCCGTGGGATCTTCAAGTCATTCCCAACGTCTAAAGTCCGGAAAATGATAATTAGCAAGGCAGTCCCTTTTCATCCATCTGAGGTTTGTCCCTATTGCAAAGCTAGACTATGGAGCATGCTACAAGCCAAGATAATACCTAAGAGTGCCTGCATTCGTCTGGATGCTTATGAAGACTGCATTGAGTACTTCGTTTGCCTAAACGGACATTTGCTTGGCATCTGCACTCTCGCGCCCTTGTCTGATTCAGAGGATGAAAAACCAAGTGAAGACAGCAATCACACCGAGAAGAAACAAGGTATTTTACAACACCTACTCTTACATGTATAATAAGGCATTTTTTTCATCTGATGACATTTCATGTTTTTGTATCGCAGACAATTGCTTTGCTAACGAAAACAAATTGAAAAGGAGACATTCTTTGTTGGTTGGAAGTGAAAATGGATCTTCGCCTCGAAAACGACTGACTATCTCAAACCAGTCTAACATTGATATTTGAATCATCTGTATATTTTTCAATTTGTGTACTTGATGAAGAGATTCTTCAACATTCATATTCAGTCAATCTATGATCAACAATTTCCATAATCCCTGGACGTTCGAGACATCAGTATAATGACTCCTCAGCTTATGATTCATATAAAGTCCCATTGAGATAGATACTATTACTGTCTTCTGTGACAAGTAACTCACTAGAAGTTCTGTACTAAAAAAAACACTCAAATTTCTTAGGCTTCAAATGAATTTATCTTTCATCTGCTTTGTTTTGAGAAAGCTTCTTCTTCTTGTTCAGCTTCTGCTGTTTCTGTGTCGATCTTTTTAAATGTGAGCTTCTGCTGAGGTAACTGGCCATTGGAAAATGCTGTGACCTCAGTATCAATCAAAATTCCATCTTCCTCCTTGAAATCTCCTCTTAAGATACCTTTAGCTAGCTCGTTCTCAATGTTTTGCTGTATCACACGCTTCACAGGTCTAGCTCCGTAGTTTGGATCATACCCGAGGCTTCCCAGAAGATCGACTGCTGCATCTGTGATGTTTATCTTCATTTTCCTGTCTGCAATTCGCTTCTGTACACGTGCCAGCTGTAAAAAGAAAATATGTTAGTGAGGGTTACACGATAACATTACTGTGTTGCCATGGAAAAAACTTTTAACTTTGATCAAATCCATAGCAAAGCACTAATCTTTATTAAGAAATTAGAAATAAGTATACTAGTATATGGTTAGACGTAAACTTAGATCAGATGTCAAAATATTCACCAACGAGCAATTGGAAGCGAAACTAGATCATACTTAAATAATGTCACAAAAAGATATCGTACCTGTAATCGGACAATGCTGTTGATCTGCTCGCGGTCAAGAGGTTGGAAAACAATATACTCATCAACCCTATTCATAAATTCAGGACGAAAAATTGATCTTGCAGCATTCATCACTCTCTCTTTAATCGTTTCATATGCGAGCTCATTTGCATCATCATCTGTGTTGTTCAGAATAAATTGCGAACCAACATTCGACGTCATAATGATAACGGTATTAGTGAAACTCACGGTACGTCCTTGAGAATCTGTCACTCGCCCATCGTCCAGGATTTGAAGAAACACATTGAAGACATCTCCATGAGCTTTCTCAATTTCATCGAAGAGGATAACCGAGTAAGGCCTTCTTCTAACAGTTTCTGTTAACTGTCCTCCCTCTTCATAACCAACGTATCCAGGTGGAGCTCCAATGAGTCTAGACACCGCATGTTTTTCCATGTACTCACTCATGTCAATTCTCACTAGAGCTTCTTCTGTGTTGAACAAATAAGAAGCAAGTGCTTTGGCTAGCTCAGTCTTACCAACACCGGTTGGTCCCATAAACATGAAACTAGCTATTGGACGGCCTGGATCCGAAAGACCAGCTCTTGATCTTTGGATCGCTTCAGCTACAGCGGTCACTGCTGGGTTTTGACCAACTACCCGTTTATGCAATTCTTCTTCCAAATGTAGAAGTTTATCTCTTTCAGATTGTTGAAGCTTAGATACCGGGATTCCAGTCCATTTACTTACAATCTCGGCGATATCACTGCCTAGAACCTCTTCTCTGAACATAGATTTCCCGGAGCTCAAGTATTCATTCAGCTCTTTCTCTGCTTCGTTTAGCTGTCGCTGTAATGAATTTAAGCTTCCGTATTTGAGCTCTGCTGCACGGTTAAGATCATATTCACGTTCTGCTTGCTGGATTTCGAGGTTTACTCGATCAATCTCTTCTTTAATTGACTGAAGACGGGACATAACAGACCTCTCGTGCTCCCACTGTTCGGTTAACTCAGCTTGCTTCCCCTTTAGTAACTCTAACTCTGTTTCAATTCGATTCAATCTCTCTCTAGAAGCTTTGTCTGTATCATTAGTGAGAGAAAGCCTCTCCATCTCAAGCTTTATCACCGCACGGTCAAGCTCGTCAAGAGCTGTCGGTTTCGAAGTGATTTCCATCTTCAATTTGGCCGCCGCTTCATCAACTAAGTCAATTGCTAGAAAACCGACAACCAAATCAGTTAGTAAAACGGTCAAGTGAAGATCATACAAAATAATGGTTATAACAAAGTATTTACCTTTGTCAGGTAAAAACCGGCCACTGATGTAACGGTCAGAGAGGATAGCAGCTTCAACTAGAGCACTATCCGAAATGCGAACTCCATGATGTAGTTCATACCTTTCCCGCAAACCACGGAGAATTGAAACCGTATCTTCAACTGTAGGTTGATCAACATAAACCTGTTGAAACCTACGTTCCAAAGCTGGATCTTTCTCTATGTATTTCCTATATTCATCAAGCGTTGTTGCACCAATACAGCGTAACTCGCCTCGACCGAGCATTGGTTTCAGCAGATTACCAGCATCCATTGCCCCATTAGTCGCACCTGAAGGCAAAAGAATCAAACTAATATGACAAGTCTTTGCAAGGAAAACTGTAACTAATGCCTCCATACAATCAAAGGATTTACCATACCTGCACCAACAACTGTGTGGATCTCATCGATGAACAAAATGATTTGGCCTTCTGAGTCTGTGACTTCCTTAAGTACAGCCTTTAGTCTATCTTCAAATTCTCCTCGATACTTCGCTCCAGCAATGAGTGCACCCATATCGAGAGATATCAACTGCACAGAAATCACAACTGAATCAGTAGTTGACAAGAATATAACAAAAGAAAAAAAAAAAAAGAAACAGTTCGACAGATAGTTGAATACCTTTCTGTTCATCAAAGCTTGAGGTACATCTCCTTGCACAATCCGCTGAGCAAGTCTGTTCCAAAAGTGGAGATACAAATTCTTAGCAGTAGATAGTTACAGGTGTAGCCTCTAAAGTGGAGTGTTTTGATGAGAATTTACCCTTCTGAAATGGCGGTTTTACCAACACCTGGTTCACCTATCAACACAGGGTTGTTCTTCGTTCTCCTCGAGAGAATCTGAATGCATCTACGGATCTCGTCATCTCTCCCAATTACAGGATCGAGTTTTCCTTCTCTGGCCATTGCAGTCAAATCTTTTCCATACTTCTCCAATGCCTCATACTTACCTTCCGGATCTGTCAAAACATGATCATCAACTCTCTCATCCACTAAACATGCAATCGAATTTTTGATTATTAAGCTCAAATGTGGTTACCAACCTTGGTCAATGACTGATTGTTTCCCTCTGATGGACTCAATTGCCGTTTTCAAGCTCTTCTCTGATATCTGAAAATCTTTAAACAACTGTCTCCCAAACCGCTTATCATTAGCAAAACCAAGAACCAAATGCTCCACTGAGACATAAGAGTCTCCTAAGTCTTTCTTATACTGTCTTGCTCTCTGAAATAGTGCTTCCAAATCACGGCCCAACATCGAACCAGCAGCTTCTCCATACACCTGAAAATCCTCATTAGCATCTAAACAAAAGAACCACAAATTTAAAATCATAAAGGAAATTCATTACCTTTGGTTGGCGTTGAATGAAACTTTCTGTTTCTTCTAGAACCTTTGTGTTATCCACACCGATCTTAGAGAAAATCCTTCGCGCTAAACCATTCTTCTGCTCCAGAAGAGCTTTCATTAGATGCTCCGTCTCCACAATCTGTTGCTTATTTTCCTTCGCTACATCAGGTGACGAAACTATCGATTGCCACGCCATTTCAGTGAATTCTTGTTGCGTAAGCTATTCAAACATGAAGCCCAGTTAGCGATCCAGTACAGGAAAAGTACCCTTCGACTTCGAGTGTGATTTCTAGATTAGTACAGTACAAAAATCAACCAAAGTTTTCAGACTTTACCCTTCCATTAGAAGAAGTTTCACATCGGACAACGAACGGCCGATGTTCAAGCCGCCGCGTGAGCCTCGCACTGCGCTTTGTTTTCAGAGATTTGAAAGAATTAGGCTTCGCCGGAAAAGCCACAGAAGGTTGAAGATGAGAAAACGAGAAAATTCTTCGAGTATCAGTTCCTGATCCGACCAACGCCGCCGAAGCAGTCGTCGTAGTCGTCGCCATTTGCTCGGAGACTTTAAACAGCAAACAGTTAACAGAAAAATAAACAATATAACAGGGAGTTTAGCACAAACTCGCCAAAACAGCGAGATGTTTACTTAAAAATTCAGCAAAAGAAAACGCTTTTGATTCTTTTGATTATCCGAGTTCGCGTAATTCAGCGAGAAGCATGAGAAGGTGAAGCAGGAAGTAATAAAGAAGGAAGAAGATGCTAAACGACGCCGGAGGCTTCGTGAACCCTCGGGATGAGGTACGCAACTACGCACTTTGACCTCCTTATGACACGTGTCCCTTACAGAATATTCCGAGGTGGAAATAATGTAAGCCGTTTAAAATATAAACAGAAATATTATCAAAAATATATATCTTTTCCCTGAACTTGGGCTGATGATAACGACATCGGCCCACTAATATTAATCACTCGCAGTCGCAAGTATTGAGTGTGACTTTACTGAAACACTCAAAAAAATGTTTGGTAATTCAAGTTTGACAATCCAAGTTTGTTCTGTTTTCTATAATTCGACGGAGTTACGAATCAGAATAACATAAACAAACCAAACCTCAAGCGATCAAAAAGACGATGATGTCACCCAAAAAAATTACAAGAAAAAGGCTCAAGAATAGAATCTGAATCTCCCGAGCTTTTCTTCATTCTCTCTACTCGTCTTACAACATTTGTTAACACCGAGCTCCAAAACATAAACAGACACATTTGTTCTGTTTCAGATCATCTTTAGGTTTCTTCTTCTTCTCTGTTTAAAACATGAGCAGAGCAAAGACCTCAGGTACTCATAATTTACACAATCTTGACTGATGAAGTATTCAAACAATTAAAATAATGTTTCATACCATTATAAAGAGAATAGCTTTGTGCAAGATTCTAAAATTTGTTAGTAAAGAGATTACCTTTCCCAATAACCTGAGGTTGAATTATAACATGCATTGTAGTGACAGCACCTGCAATAATACAGACAGGATTCCTGCAATCTCCAACTGTCTTGTTGTTCTCTAAGATCCTACCCGAGCTTATCAGTTTCACATCTTTCACTGTCTTTGGCCCATTCTCTTTTTCTGCTCAAAATCATACAACCGAGAAAAACCATAACACCGATGATTCAGAATCAATCTATCACAGTTATATGCGAAAAATCAATGCTAACAGTTAAACCAGCATCTTGCTCATGGGAGAAAGTGTGAAGGCATTCTTGTTAAGTCTAGTGCAGGACTAGTTTGACTCGACAAGGGGTGGTGGTGCGGGCAAATGTAGCTTTGCCAGCTCAGAAACAACCCCGATCGGTTAGTTCAGAACTAAGGGTTTGATCTTTAAAGGGGAGCTGTAGCATCTAGAATCGTTCTAAGATATCAACTATAAAGAGGCTCAAAGCAATTTTAAAATCTTAAACCTTTCTGGTCATGGAGAAACTACCAGACCGATATAGATTTCCACGAATTTATGTCACTGCATAATATGAATCTCACAACTAGAAAGCAGAGTGAAGGATACGCACAGACCTCTTGGCCACTGAGCAACAACTGTTTCTTTCAAAGTTGCAACAGTTGTAGCATCAGGAAAAAATCTAGGACCAATATCTGAACCATCATTTAACCGGAACTTAATCTCTAATTGATCCTTCACCTCCGCCATAAATCTCCAATAACCAATTTCTCCTCACCAATGACTTAACAAGAACTCAAAAAACAGACTGTGTCGCTCAAATTTTCGAGATTCAACTTCTATACTCTCTATGTTAGACGTCGTTGCTTCTATCCTCTCTGCAATAAATCAAAAACAAGGAACATTTGTTTCACACAAGATCAAATTTGAAGAAACTAAGAAGTCATATCATGTCTATAACAAAAACATCATTTCTGTAGCTCAAGTCTCATTGTGAAACCTGATGAAGCTTATGGATTGATGAATATCTTGAATGGTGTAAACTAATACAAAAGCATTGATCAAATAATATCTTTTCAAAAGAAGAATTCACGATCTTTCATTAAGATATGATCATGAATCGTAATATCTTCAAAAGGGTATCCATTAAAACTCATGAAATCAAACAACAATAGAAGTACATAACAGAACTCAATATTGGGTACTCAAAAATCGCAATTAGGTTAATCGATCAAACACAGACGGAAAGAAAAAAAAAAAAACCTAATTGCTGCTCTTACTTGGGTTTGCGACTGATCTGAGTTTGATATATCAGAATGATCTTCGAAACCTCACATCACAGACTCCAGAGAGATATGAAATGATTATGAGATCTGGAAGATTTGATTTGAGAACCAATTGCAGCCAAATGTCTATTCCGTCTCTACGCCAATGAAATTGCTCAACCTTAACATTCTCTTTTTTTTTTTTTTTATTAATCAAGATATAAATACTCTGTACGTATGATCTAAATATTTAATCGAAAATATTCATTCTTTTATTGTTTATTCATAGGGAAGCTTATTGGGATTTCGTTTATTGTGATTAGGCAACAACAGCAAATTAAATATATACTTTGTTTTGTTCTACTTTTTCCCTGAATTAGAATTTAAGGGATAGCCAGAGACATATCCATCGAAACCAGATGGTACTATCATAAAGTTTTAGGCAACAACAGTTCACCAGTAATTGTGTTATCGAAACAAGATTGTTAACCATTAGGTGGTAAATGGCAAACCAGTTTTTGGTTTTTAGTTTTTAATTTTTGGGTTTTGGTTTTTGGTTTTTAGATTTTGGTTTTTGGCTTTTGTAGTAAATTTAGTTTTTCAAAATCATAAATGACAATTTTTATAGTTTTTGGTTTTTGAATTTTTTTTTAATATTTTCGTTTTAAAATATTTTTTCTTCAACCTATAAAAAATACTACATTAAATTTAAGTAATAAAATTTTTGACAATAAAATAAAATAATTAAATGTAAAAACTTGTAAAAATTTTATAAATAATATTAAAAATAAAAAAAATTAAGGAGACCAAAGTTCGTTTGTTATTTATTTTGCTTTCCATAATTTTTTTTCTGTTTTAATATTTTAATTTAAATTTATTTTCCCTAAACCTATATAAAATATGATATTTAATTTAAATAATATTAAAATAAAACCTTTCGAATTTCATAAATAGTATGACAAATATAAAAACTATGCATATGCTGTATAAATATATCTCATAAAAAATAAATACATTGTTTAATACATTTAATTTTATAGATTATATGAATGATGATACTTACAATTACTACAAGAAAAAAAAATTGAAAAACACATGTACACACATGTTGGGAATATATAAATATAATTTTAATTTTGTTCAAAAAAAAAAACAAACGTACAATTGGAAAAAATCACAGAAAGTTAGTTTTTGGTTTTTATGTTATAGTAGTAAAAACTGCCAAAAACTAGTTTTTGAAAAATAATTTTTTCAAAATCAGGAATAACTAAAAAACTACTCCAAAAACACCTAGCTTTACTGTGACCTATATAGATACTTCTGACCTCAGCAAATTACATTAGAAAAAATCGTCGACTGGAACAGAATCTGTAGGTAAAATTGTAAAAAATACGAACCCGAATCATATAATAAGACATGTGGAGCAAATGCAACAAGTGTATAACTGTTGCCTCAATTATCAACAACTGGCTTTTTGGGTTATGACCCCCCTCTTAATAACCAAAAAAGGAAAGAAAATAATCCAATCTTTCCCATTCTTCTTATAAAAGATTCAGGAATTGGATTTATCCAATCGAAACCGAAAGAATTTCAATAAGGGACCTTCTATTCTACAGAAAGAATCTCTCTCTTTCTCTTATGCAGCTTTCCCTTGGCTGCAACAACTTTCTTATATATGTGGCAAACTATATTTGGGAAGAGTAAAAAACTCTGCAGTGCTCTGTGTTTCTTTATCTCTGCTTTTTTACTTTCAACATTTTTCCTGTCTTTTATACCTCTATAGTACCTTCAAGATCATCTGAAACTTCCGGTTTCACTACTCCAAGATGTGACAGTTCTTGATGAAATCATTGGAGTAGTTGACGTATTTGGTCCAGAATGGCCGGAGATGCTCGAAACCAATTTCCAGCCATGGCTTTGATTGGCCATTGTAGTGGATCACTGCAGCTTTCTTTACATTCTCTATGTTGCTCATGTTCTGATAGCCTAACCCGAGCATATGCCATGACGATTCTATTATGTGGACGTGACCCTTAAACGCGATAAGAGCAGGAGGCAAGGTTCCGAGCTTCCACATTGTCAGATTCGACTTTAGATTCTGTTCCAAAGTAAATAGAGTAGGTTATTGAGGTAACTTGAGATTCTGCTAAAGAAAAAACAAGACTTTAGGCTACTTTGATAATCACCTCTCTAAGCCAAGAGTGATACGTTTCCCTGATATTTGTCTTTCTCCAAGCTTGTAGATCAAAGACATTCATGCCATATGCCCACGCACATTCTTCAGGATCTAAATGCTTGGCGATGAGTGGGTGAGAAAAATTGAAGTAGTTCCTTAAACGCTTTGACATCACCCATTCATCTTCACCCCGGCAAGTTTCTACTGCTCCATTGACCTTACCACCTAGGTCAACATCCCAAAGTGGAGTCAAGTCTCGTTGTACAACTATATCATCGTCTAAGAAGACCACCTTGTCCAAGTTCGGGAAAAGCTATTCCAAAAAAAAGATAAAAAAAAATGAAATTGTTATATGATTACAGAGATAATTCCCATGAAGCCCAATAGCAAGTTTAAACAAACGAATAAATTTTTTACCTCCGGTATATATATTCTAAGATGGTTGAGCAAAGATATATATTTTGGACTTCTGGACTGAAGTTTTGAAGCAAATGTTCGAGGAGTTGTTTCGGTGAGGTTTGCCCCAGTAACATGATTCCCATGGTAATAGTTCCTGACACCATTATGGCTTTCCACAGCTTCCAAAACCGGGACATTCTCTCTCGTCAACCAGTCAAACTGATGAACACCTTTAACCTCAACAATAGCAGGTGCAACGGAATTAAGCGCAAACCATGAATGCATACCCGCATAAGTTTTCTTGTCTGTAATAATATGAAAGACAATTTTCTCGGGTTTTGAAGACGACTGAACAGCAGATGTGACAACAACTGAGGCAGCCAAAATGTTGTCCGTGGACAGAATAAAATGGTGGTAAGCGTTATCTGAAAGGACAGGGAGGAGCTCTGGTGAAGGAAGCTGTCTACGAGCATGAGCATTGGAGGAATATTCATCTGTCAGTCTTAAAGAGAGACAATGAATGCCTTTGGGAATGGAGCTTGCTGCAAAGTGCTTGTTCATAAGTTCTGCAAATTTTGATTCCCTGATATCCCGTTCAAACTTCTCCATCTGTTCTAGACAGATAGAAATCACATTAGATAATCTTCTAATTTACATGTCTCACTTTACAGAAAATCAAGAAATTAACAATAATAGCTTTCTTCCGAAAGCCAATAACCAAATTAACTTAAAAATTTTAAAGGCCACAGATAGATGTATTAGAATGTCCAAAATAAAAACAATGCCTGTGATTTGATGCAAGAGCATATTATGTAGGATGCATACCATGGCCCGCAACACAAGAGCAAATGTTTTTGCATCATAGTGGTTATTCTTCATATCCGAAACAAGTTGACTAAAAGAATTTGGAAGCTTCAAACCATCTGGAATATCTTGAGTGCTTACTTCGTTTAGAATTTTATAAAAGTCTCTAGCTAGTCTCTACAGTAAGAGAAAACACAAGGAAAAGGAAAGACATCATTTAAGAACATGAAAAGATACTGATAATAAGCAGACTAAAGAAAGCAACAACTCACCTCTGAATCATCTACCCTACCGAGAAGACGTGGACCTAACCGCCTCCCTAAACAATCTGATAGTAAAGAGAAAAGGAGAAAATACTTTGATAAGACCATCAAAGAAGCACTGAGGAGATACATAGAGCCCCAAGAAATGAACATGCTAAACCATATAAACGTACAGATCCGAGATATAGAATTGTAAATGGCAAATACCCAAAATTTGGTTCAAGTCTAGTTATGCTGAGAAATATGTGGATTTTTCTCCATACAAACGAAAAAAAACAGAATACCAAAATTGTCATTCAGCTCCGCAATCGAACAAAATGCATTGATTGAGAAATATGAAAAGTAGATTGTGAAACATATATGTACTCCTAACAATTAAGGTCGTACAGTTTGAAAACCACGATCCTACAAAAATTCATTAGTGGGGACCTAACAAGAGAAATCCAAAATCGATAAAACTTTATTGACTTGAGCCAATCCAAGTACAATCCCAAGCACAACCATTGGATCCAACAAAACTAACAAGACGCTTGTAAAAATGGACACTAGAAGATGAAGACTTTCGTTAGCCTGCTAATATACAGCTGCTAAGGAAGATCCTAATCATTAAAGGAAATAAGACAATCCACAAAAGAATCCTAAAGTTAGGAATCAAAAAATTCAGAGATCCAAACCAGTTAAAATGACGAACACAAAGGCACAATGATTATAATGAAATTGAACAAAAAAAGGTTACCAATGGAGGAGCATTTGTTGACACCTTCGAGGGTAACAACAGCGGTTAGGATGAAGACAAAGGGCAACAAGAAAGCGAGGATTAAGATTGTGTGGAAGAGAGTTCTGTAAGAGATGTGACGAGCTGCGACCTTGATCTTCATCAAGTCAATAAACTCATTGCTGCTCGAAATCGTGATGCTTCTCATGCTAGGCGATATGTGAAGCTGCATATTTGGTCGTGCAGCCCCACCACAATGACAACAGAAATCGAATCGGAAAAAACCCTAAATCCTGACGCACACGATAATTGCAAACTCAACATCAGATCCGATCAGATTCCGCCTCTCCGATCCCAATTTCCTCCCGATTCTCGATCTAGACTGCTGCGTATCTCCCAAATCCGTCTCCGTTACGTTGCCTATCACTAATCTTCTTCCTTGTGGTCTTCTCGCAGACCGCATTGAATTTCAGACCACCAATCTAAAAAATCCAAAAATTGAGATTCCCGCCTAACTCCTCTGAAAGATTTGCTTAAAACAATTCAATACGAGAATCCAAACGGGTCTTCTCAAAAATCACGTCTTAAGCAGACATTAAGAGTCTCTTCTCACAGATCAAGATTCTAAATCGAAGAGCAAAGGAAGAAGAAGAAGGCAGAAAAATAAAAGAAAAAAAGGAAGAAAAATAAATAGAAACAAATGAGAGGAATATCGAGCTTTTGTTCTTAGTGATTTTGCCGGTGGATCTAAACATATTTATTCCACAACCCCAAAAAACAAAAATAATAATAATAATAATTTTTAAAAATATATAATTAAATTTCAAGATCTAAAATTATAATGAATTATTAGTTAATTGGTGCCTTGACCTTGAGTTTAGGGTTTGTTTTTCAGAGAGCTAATTATATACATTGTCTTCACCTATTTTCATGGCTAAGAAAGAGTTTTGCTTTTTCATCTTTCCTCTTAAATGATTGATATAAACTAATTTTGATCAAACATAACTATTAAAATTGACAATTCAAGTCGACCAAAAAAAAAAAATTTGACAATTCAACTGATTAACATAAATAAATAGTAGTATATTCCATTCAAGATAATTAGACAATTATTACATCTTCTTAACATCTTATGGATCAGTTTGGCCAAAAGCAAAACGTGGTGAAAAGGAAAATATAATAGGGATAATATCCGAGGTAAAAAAAACTTTATAAAAACGAAATGATTAGACTAAAGGTGAAAAGAAATTGACATCGTCCACATAAAACTTGACGTGATTTACAAGTGATTATATTTTGTACGCTAGTTCAATTTAATGTATCGAAAAGAAAATCAAATAAGCAATTAATTTTAGAGTGATTTAGCTCATATTCCTTATAAGAATGGAAACCCACAACATATCATATCAATAAGTTTTATCCAGTGTTCATGTGAATGGTAAGAATGACCCATTTAACCTAAGGCCATATAGACATATTTCAACGTGGAAAGAATCTAGCCGACAATAACATTTAATGATCGAGAAAATGTGAGTCTAGTAGGCGGTAGAGTATATTATAAACTATTAGAATGACATTTTTTCCTGTTCTGATTTCGCTTTTGTCGCTTTTGGGATTTGATTTTCCCTATTCTTCATTATTCTAGATTTTCCGCTCCAGATTGCGCTTCTCTGTTTCCCAGTTTTTTTAACCGTTTCGCTCTGTGTTTTGTGTTTATAATGGCTCAATCTTTGATTTTGTTGTTATGTTATAGATCTGCACTAACAATATAATTTCGGGTACCTAAACCAGTCCACTCCTCTCTCTGTGTTTTCACAGTTCTCTCAAGACTCAACCGGATAAAATTGCTAGCTAGTTCATTTCTGTTGGGCATCGTAACGATATAAGGTACTTTACACATTTATTTACTTCAACTAAGAGAGCCATAATTGCATAATTTCTCATTTTTGTACACGCTAAGTTATAGTTTGTCTATACTTACTTTTGTCTAACATGCTATTGCACCACTTGGTAAACATGTTCATTAGTTGGCTTCACTATGCAAAAAGTAACAAGTACTTGCGTGTTAATTGGTTGTTTCATTTACATAATTTTTGCCCTATGATCGAATGCTTTGTATACTACTTCATTTGTGGACAATTCTTTTTCTGTAACTAGTTGTGTGCTATGTCTTACGTGCCTGCTACTTCCTATTTACCAGTTTCTTTATTAGTTGGACGGTTCTTATTTTTTTAGCATCTACATTTTTTTAAGCATCTACTGTTACTTACCCACTACATTTTGTTTTACTAGTTACCCATTTAGTTACTAGATACTAGTTAAGCATCTACATTTTGTCTTTATTAGTTACTAGATACTTGTTAAGCATCTACACTGTTACTTTACTAGTTACCCGTTTTCAAAACATCTACATTGTTACTTACCCGCTACATTTTGTTTTACCCGCTACTGTTGTTTGACCCGCTACTTTACTATTTGCACGTTCCTTATTTTTCTAGCATCTACATTTTTCGGTAACGTTTACTTGACTGTTACATTCGTAGTTGTCAACTACTTTATTAGTTACCCGTTTCTTTGTTTTTTATCACCTACATTTTCACTTACCTGCTAAATCATGTTACTGTGTTTTTTGTCATGCACCATTTTGACAGTCTCTGTATACTAGTTCCCATTCTATGTATGCTACATTCGTAGTTGTCGACTATTTTAATAGTTACCCGGTTCTTTGATTTTTATCATCTACACTTTCATTTACGCGCTAAATTATGTTTCCCTTTCACATATGTAGTGTTCATGGCTTTTTCATTGCTTTTTCCATGTCGCTCCTGCCATGTAATTTTTTTTATCAGCTACACTTTAACTTACCCACTAAATTCTGTTTTACCCTTCACACATATTCATAACTTTTTTGGTTAGCGTATACAGACTTTGTTATCGGGTACATATTTATTTGTAGGATACCGCTTGTTTTACCCTTCACACACGTTGTGCATTGCTTTTTAGGATACCGTATATAGACATTTTTACAGGGTACTTATTGTACCCTATGTAGTTTTGTTCTGTATTCTGGTTTTGTTCATGCACCATTTCTCTGTATTTGTTTCCTCTTCTTCATACAAACATTACTAAACTAAACATTGTATTTTTTTCTTTACATAATGGATCATTGAAGGCCCAAGCGCATTATTGCTGAAGGTCACGACAATTCGCTGCAACAATGACGAAATCTAACGAAGAAGGCTAATTCGTTGAAACCCTAGATTTAGAAGAAGGTTATTCCGATGAAATCCTAAATAATGAGAATGAGAATGAGAATGAAAGAAAGATAATAATAGGAGAAACAACGAATCATACCTAATTAAGCGGAGATACGAGCAGGAAGCGAAACGGTTGAACGTGGTGATGTCTTTTAGCGTCGTGCGAGAGAGATGACTGTAGAGAAAGAGATGAAGCGAAAAAGAGACCAGAGAGATTAAATAGACATTTACTAATATTTTATTGTCTTTGCACAAGGTTTTAGATTTGGTGGGTCAGACTTAATAGGACAATGGACAAGAAGCTTAGGGGCATTTTGGACTTATTATGGATCTAATATAGATAGAGTAAATAGGGAGAAAAGTTAATATATTAGACATTTAGAAGAGGGTATCTTATCAAATTTCTCTTAATTATAGTTTAACATAGCACCTTACAAAAAGTGTTTATATTAGGTGGCAACCATCAAATTTACCGACGCATTACAATGGAGATTTTTCTCTTTTTCAAAACCATCAAAATGGACTCGAACCGGAAATAAAACCGCGTTAAGGAATAATACAAAGGAAATGCAACGCTTTCCCGGAAATAAGCCCAACCGACGCATGACATGAGATTTACTCAGAAAAACAAAACAGAGCAAAAAGTCTGAAACCAGAGACTTTCAAGTGATTTACAACTGAAGATATTTCCAGCAACAGTAAAGTCAATTCTCAATCTGTTTTTTTTTTCCACCTAAGACTTCAAAGTAACAGAACAAAAAAGTATCTAATTTGACTACCAAAAAGAGAAACAGAGTTTCAGCAAAGTTGGATACCAACAGTAACAGGACCGACACTGAGAAACCCCAAATTCTTATCAGCCTCTGATTTAGAGTGTTGTCTCTTGCCGTGGCACCTCTTGTGACCACCCAAAGCAGGGGCTGATTTGAATTTCTTTGAACAGATGCTACACTTGTGTCTCTTCTTCTCTTTCGTCACAGTCACACACTCAACCTCAACCTCAGGCTCTTCTTCTTCTGATTCCTCTCTGCAAGTCATCTTGTTCTTACTTTTGCTCACCCGATGAAACGTCTGATGACCACCTAGAGCTTGATATGACGAAAATATCTTGTTGCACAACTTGCATTGATGCCCATCGACCCTCTTCTTGTCAGTTTTAATATCTAAATCAGAGCACTCCATAGCAACCTCTGTTCTGTAAAACCCAGACTCAAAGTCGCCTGTTTTTCGCAGCTTCTTCTGATCCAATTCAAACTTATGTCCCAAGAAACTCACCGGTTCTTTAAATGCCTCATGAGTAGCAGCAATCTCTTCTTTTAGCAGTTTCTGCTCATCACTCAAAAACACAGATTCAAATGCATCAGCATTTCTCCGTTTCAGCTGATCGAAGTTGTTATTGTCTCTTAAGAAGCTAGCTCTTTTATAGCTACCAACACTTTCTTCCATAAGTTTGTGGCCATTACTGAAAAACCAGGATTGAAATTCACCACCTTTACGCTCTTTCTTGTTGGGCAAACAACCTGAGTCGTAGCTAGCTTTAGGTGTCTCAGGATTAGTATCTACTACTGCTTCACCAACAAGTTTCACTCCGTTTACAAACTTGGGACTACTCTTGGACAATAGAATCAAAGTCTCTGCCACTTCGAATTCATCATCATTGGTAGCAAAACCAGAAGGCGATTCACAAAATGTAGTAAACGAACAAGAGAATTGAGTCTTCTTGTACCTGATAAGTCTCGATCTCTTCTTCTTCTTTACAAGACTGAAGCTACTACACAGACTCTTCAACGTTTCTTCAGTAACCTTCTGGTTCGTCTGACAATGCATACCCGCTTGATGATTCGATAAACATTTCTCGTACCGAAACCCTTTTCCACATTCTTCGCAATGAAACAAAATCTTCTTCATCGATTCCTCCGGAGATTTCTGAGTTTTCTTTTTCGGATTTTCCCTTAGACGGTAGCAACAAGAGAGATCTCGCTTTTGGTTCGTTCGTTCATCGTCATCTCGTGACTGAGTAATCTTGAGATTTCGCACAACCCCAGAGATGGGTTTATTGAGTTCGTGATCCGCAACTTTCATTGCCCTCGAAAAACATGAAGATTTCGAGTAAAGCTAACGATGAGCTAGATGATGTAGACGCAGATTAGGATGCAAGAAACAAAAGATATGGTGATCATCGAAGAAAACGAAACAATAAGGAAGAGGCTTTGAAGCTATCAAAGAAAACGAAAGAATACAAATCTTTTGAGTTTCATTAAGTTCGCAGAGGACGAATGAGCGTGGGGAGTGAAAACAGAGTGAAACAGACTTAGCTAAGGAAGAAGACAGGGGTACTTTGGTAATTCACATGGAAGCTTCATAAATAACAACCTATTGATAACATAATTGACAGCGGATTTTAAAGATTTTCTATTATAATAACGGACTGAGGTATAATAAGTGATCAATTGGGGAAAACTTTTATATATTGAAAATAATATTCGAAAAGCTTACAATATTTTGATAACCAAAGGTACATAATTACCAACAAAAACTGAACCTAAATCTCGGATCCGAAGAACAAAAGCGACAATTATTGACCAAAACATAGTAAAAAATATATATATGAGAAAAAACTCATGGAATTCGGAAAAGAAAATGGAAAAAAAAGGCTAAGGAACAGGTTTGGTCGAGTTAGACAAGAGCAGGCATGTCCTTGAGCCACTGGTCCAATGGCTTACCAATGGAATAAACAATAAACCCAATCTTCCTGAGTTTCTCAGCGTCCACCACGTTTCTACCGTCGAAAACAAAAGCCGGTTTCTGCATATTCTCAAAGATACGCTGGAAATCGAGTTTCTTGAACTCGTCCCACTCGGTTAAAATGCAGATACCGTGAGCGTCTTTGCCCGCATCATATGCATCCCAAACGACTGAGACTTGTTTCACAGTTGTGGGACTCATGGGCTGGAGATGAAGAGGATGGTCCCAGTCGAATTTGTTCATGGTTAAGTCTCTTTGGATCTGCTCTTCAGTGACTTGTGGGTCGTAGATGCTCAGACGAGCTTTGTCCCCTAACAGACCTTTGCAGACATCAATGGCTGGAGTTTCTCTTGTGTCCCCTGTGTCCTTCTTGAAAGCGAAACCAAGAATCGCAATCTTTTTGTTGGAGACTGTGTTGAACATTGAAGAGACAATGCGATTAACAAATCGGGTTTTCTGGTAGTCGTTGATCTTGATGACTTGTTTCCAGTACTCAGCGACTTCGGGTAAGCCGTTGCATTCACAGATGTAGACTAAGTTGAGGATGTCTTTCTGGAAACAGGATCCTCCAAATCCGACACTTGAGTTCAAGAACTTGGGACCAATCCGAGAATCTTTTCCCACAGCATAAGAGACCTCTGAGACATTGGCGCCGGTTGCTTCACAGAGAGCAGACATAGCATTGACTGATGAGATCCTCTGGGCTAAGAAGGCGTTAGCTGCAAGCTTGGAAAGCTCAGCGGACCAGAGATTAGTGGTGAGGATTCTCTCTTCAGGGACCCATTGGGCATAAACGTCTTTCAAGGCTTTGACGGCTGCAAAGCCTTCAGGTGTTTCACGGCCACCGATGAGGACACGATCAGGTTTGAAAAGGTCTTCAATGGCGGTTCCTTCAGCAAGGAACTCGGGGTTGGAGAGAATCTGGAACTTGATTCCTTTGCTGTTGTGTGTAAGAATCTTCTCAATGGCCTCTGCGGTTTTGACAGGCACGGTTGACTTCTCAACAACAATCTTGTCAGAAACTGAAACATCAGCGATCATACGAGCAGCGCTCTCCCAGTAAGTCAAATCCGCAGCCTTGCCAGCTCCAAGACCACGTGTCTTGGTTGGGGTGTTGACAGAGACAAAGACAATGTCAGCCTCTCTCACGTGTTTTTCAACATCGGTGCTGAAAAAGAGATTCTTTCCACGGCACTGCTTAACGACATCTTCAAGACCAGGCTCGTAGATCGGGAGCTGGTCGCTGTTCCAGGCATTGATCCTTGGCACAGAGATATCAACAACGGCTACTTCAACAGATGGACACTTAAGGGCGATGACCGCCATGGTTGGACCACCGACATATCCAGCTCCGATGCAGCAAATCTTCACCATTTTGCTTGTAAACTGAATTACCTACAGAAACAATAGTTTAGTGTCAAACTTCTTAGTAATTAATACCATAAATAAACACCAAACGCAAGAGGTGAGGTCTGACATAATATAAGTGCATAAAGGTCCTTAACAGTTTGGATTAGAACTAAACAGAACGAATTTTTGTATAATAGCTGCACAGCATAATCAGATCCAACGATTCAAGCATTGTAAAGAATAAACTGATATGCAAAGTATAGTTATATGCATTCAAATTAAGAATCCACAGTATACAAGAACCAAACTTTGACAGATTTAGTGTGAAAGAAAGTCAGATCCGGTTTCGTAAGAATTAGAAGATGCACACAGAATACGTTTACGTCAACATGACCAAATAATGAGTGCAGCAACCAATTTATATCAACCGAGAGATCACATATTCATGATCATGCTTAAGCATGAGCCGAAATTCAACGAAAGACATACACATACAGCGAGAAATTTAAATCAAAATCTCAGATCTGGTACATGCAAAAGAACCCATTTCGAGGAAACGTAAATGAAAAAATTACGTGAATTTCCTGCGGATCACCGACACAGATCGAACCTGAATGCAGAAAATAAATTAACCCTCAACAGAAGAAGAATTTCGCTTTTTCTCTGACGAAAACACACAAAAATTCAAAACCAAATCTACGTGAAAGAAAAACAACAAAATAGATCCAAAATGCAAAAGGAGATAAAAGCCGAGATCGGATCGAGATAAACACAAAATTGGATCGAGAAAAAAAGGATTGAGAGAGAGAGAAGGAAGAATTTGATCGTACCTTTAAGAGCGAGGTATGTAGGCTCAGGTCTACAGAGAGTATCGAAGAAAAAGGAGGTGAAATCGCTAAATCTGACAATGGAGAAGAAGAGCGGGGTGTGTTAGGAGTTTATATAGGTGATGAGATTCCTAAAATGCCCTTGAATTCGTCAAAGAATAACGCAGTTTAAAAGTTTTGGTTACTTATATTTATTGCTAAAAGCCTATAATAACTAAATTAAAATTAAGCAACACTTTCAGTTAAAAAGAATTCAATGAAAGGTAGAAAAAACGATGGGCTCACAATATTTGGCAGGTTTTAAAGACTTAAAGACACGTTATACATTTGACATATATCCAACCATTGGATTTCGACCAACATTAATAGACTCTATCGTACATGCCTAAAACAAAACCAAAAAAGTAACTACTTTTTTTTTCTTAACAATTAAATCTATAAGTCATAATCTAAATTTTAAATTTTATCACATAGAACTAAACGATAAAATACTACATAAGTAGATATTTAACTATTTTATTTGTTATTATGAGTAAAAAATTGTATTGTATATCTAGTATATATGTATTTAATTAATCTGTAATATTAATATCAAATTTTTCTTTCTTCCGGATCTTTTTCCGTTTTTGATATCAATATTTGTTCAGAAATATATTTATATATATATATATATAGGAACCAGTATAAATTAATTTATTCTCGTTGTCTTTTTCTCTCTTCATTCAAAATGGAAAAGAATATGACTGCTTTCCTAATCTCCACAATTTAAAAAACTGCTGAATAATCTCCCATTAGTTTTAGTATTACCAAATAGATACATCAAAACATTAATTGTGTAGGGATTTCAATCAAAAACATATATGTTATAATTAAATAGACTTTTAATTTTTATTTATCAGCAACAATAATTGATAAAATTTGATTCCTAACCAAATTGTTCTAACAAGAGTTGAATGTGATTCAGATTCATCATATTTGTACTAAGTTAAATTAAAGACAAACTAACTAGATCACCTATTTCTGATAAACTAATATTTAAATTAGATTTGATCTCAAATTTAGTAACTCTCTATAATATCATATTTCTAATCGATTAATTTAATATTATAAAATGTTTAAGATGAAAAAATGATTGAACGGCATTTTCATTTCTAGAATTCGACTCTGGATAAGCGCATGATCCAACATAGATAAAAGTTTTAAGTCGATTTTATTGTTAAGAAGACAAATCTACTAATATTTTTAGTAAAACAAGTGGGACACATGTACTACAGTTTTTTTATTGCCAATTCACCATGTCAGGCTTGGAACCTGGTGTTTATTCTCTCTACTAAATATGATGATTCTTGCTTGTGTCAATGATGATGAGAAAATAAATCTGCCAAAAATATGCTGTATTTTTAATTATATATTACAAAAGATATTTAATTCTGATAAATATTAAGAAAAAGCACATATAAAGAAGTTTGTTTATGTGACCGAAAAAACAAAAGAAAGAAAAAAAAAGAAATGGGATAGTTTTTCAAATGATCTATTGACTTTGGTTAATTAAAAAACTAACCCATGTTTTTTTCTTTCTAAAATTGTGTCCAATTTAACCTTAAGTGATATAATATTTACAACATTGCCATTATATAATTATATATTTATTTTGTTTTAAATTACATAAAAACGTAAAAAAATCCAAATAGACATGAAACTCCTAAGTATTTTTGAAAATGTCATATTCTTCAATTTTCTCAACCACCATTAACAACAAACTTCAAGCTCTAAATGCACATCCAACTACCTAATTTTCAACGTAACCTTCTTCATTTCTCTTACCCACCTCACAATCTTCCATTCCCTCTACATTTCTTTCAATAAAACTCTTTAATTTTCATTTTCAAATTTTATAAATTCTTAAATCTTAAAATTTTCGGTGCTTTTGGATGCTAAAAGACCATATTTAAGGTAATTTCGTCATTCTTGGCATTGAAATAAGGTAAACATGTTCTAAACTAAGATCTACCAATTTTTCTATATTTTGAAAATTTACAGAGAGTAGACTTCATTTGAAGTCTACTCTCAAAGTAGACTTCACATGCAGTCTACAAGTCAACAAAGAGGTTAATTTTGCAATTGACCAATTTTCTGGTTCTGATAGTTGACTTCACATGAAGTCTGCAATTTCGTCTTTGAACACAAAAAATATTTTTGTAGTGTTCATTTGAAGTCTGCAAAAATACAGGTTAGTTTTGTTCATTTGAAGTCTACAAAGAAAAAAAGCAGACTTCATTTGAAGTCTATAAAAAAAAAAGCAGACTTCATATGAAGTCTACATTAAAAAGAGAGGTTAGTTTAGCAATTGACTAAATTTGACTTTCGTAATGAAGTCTACACGTCACCTACAGACTTCATTTGCAGACTGCATCCGAAGTCTGCTTTGTTTTAAAAGTATAGCAGACTTCATTTGCAGTCTGCTATACTTTTAAATTAATAAAATTAAAATAAAGATAAATACTAAAACAAAGCAGACTTCAAATGAAGTCTACATTTTAGACTTCAATAAATTCTGTATGGTTGAATGCTTCATTTGAAGTCTATAAATGATGTCTGCAAGTGACGTGTAGACTTCACTACGAAAGTCAAATTTAGTCAATTGCTAAACTAAACTCTCTTTTTAATGTAGACTTCAAATGAAGTCTACTTTTTCTTGTTAAACTTCAAATGATGTCTACTTTTCTTGGGAAGCGTTGTAGACTTCCGGTGAAGTCTGCAACGAAGTCTAATCAATTGCAAAACTAACTAGTTTTGTTTGTAGACTGCATTTGAAGTTTGCACCTATAAAGTCAATGTTTAGTCAAATACAAAATTAACCTAAAAGTAAACTTCATTTGAAGTCTGCATCGGTGTAGACTTCAGATGAAGTCTGCAATGTTAATTTTTGAAAAATTGCATCTAAGGCATGTTTAAAATTTTTGGTTAATTTTTTTATAATTTTCCTATGTAGATTTGATTTTTGTTTTGCTTCTGTGAAAGTTTAACATGTTTATGTATTATAGTTAAGGCTGTATGAATGTTTAAAATAATTTAGGTAATTAGCTTATTTAAAGTAGACTTCAAGTGAAGTCTACAACGTTAACTTTTGAAAAATTGCCTCTAAGGCATGTTTAAAATTTTTGGTTAATTGTTTTGTAATTTTCTTATGTAGATTTGATATTTTTTTTGCTTATGTGCAAGTTTAACATGTTTATGTATTATAATTAAGGCTGTATGAATTTTTAAAATAATTTAGGTAATTATCATATTAAAAGTAGACTTCATTTGAAGTCTGCACAGGTGTAGACTTCATTTGAAGTCTGCACATATGTATACTTCATTTAAAGTCTACAATATTAATTTTTGAAAAATGGCATCTATGGCTTGTTTAAATTTTTTGGCATCTATGGCATCTATGACTTGTCTTATAAATCTAAAACATCATGATAAAGCTCAAAAATCTGAGCATTTGAAATTGAAGATTGTTTAATTTTGATAGATGTACTACAAAAAAATATAATCATAAATACCATAATTCATTTATAATAATTTAATATTTTTCTGAGAAAGTTACACAAAAGTTATACATTGCCATTTCGACCAAAGTTAAACAAAGATACATCCAAAATCATATTCCTTTAATTTCTGTAACAAAATACTTGATTTTTATTTGTCCTCCCTGAAGAAAAAATGTTAAGGGGGAATGTTAGGAGATCATAAATTAATAGTGTAAATGAACTAAAAAGTAAGTAAGAAAAAATTACACGAATCAAAGAAAGTGTGGAAGAAATCAAAGGAATATACAATGTCCAACTTTATCTGTAGTAGGCTCATCCATTAGTTAAGATAAATCTGAAAAAACGAAGTCTGCAAACAAAAAATGAAGTCTGCAAGAAAGGATAATCGAAGTCTGCAAACAAAAAATGAAGTCTGCAAAGACAATTACGGAGTGCAAAAAAAGAAAAAATGAAGTACACACAAAAGAAAACGAAGTCTGCAAAAACATTTATAAAGTTTGCAAAAACAATTACAAAGTCTGCAAATACAATTACGAAGTCTGCAAATACAAAATGAAGTATGTGAAAAGGAAAACGAAATCTGCAAATACAATTACGGAGTCTACAAAAAAACAAAAAATGAAGTCTGCAAGAAAGGATAATTGAAGTCTGCAAACAAAAAATGAAGTCTACAAGGACAATTACGGAGTGCAAAAAAGAAAAAATGAAGTCTACAAAAAGGAAAACGAAGTCTACAAAACAATTATGAAGTCTGCAAAAACAATTATGAAGTCTGCAAATACAAAATGAAGTATGTGAAAAGGAAAACGAAGTCTGCAAATACAATTACGGAGTCTGCAAAAATAGAAAAATGAAGTCTACACAAAGGAAAACAGAGTCTGCAGAAACTTTTGGGATTGGATCTGCTTCTAGAAGGAGGAAGAGATTCAGATCTATAACAAAACAAAAAAAATCAATACTTTTAACGCAATAAAACATGGATCTGTAACAAAACACAAAAACATTATATTTTTAACAAAACAAAACAAAGAAAGAAGAGAATGAACAAATTCTGTGGAAGTCAAAGGAGGAGGAGAAGGTCGAGATAGAGGAGGAGATGGCGGATCTGGACCGAGAGAGAGGAGGAGAAAGCAGATCTAAAAAAAAAATACAAAACGTCAATCGCGAGAGAGAGAGGGAGAGAGAGAGAGAGAGAGAGAGAGATAGAGAGAGAGAGAGAGAAAAAAAGAGAGGGAGGAGGGACCAGAGTCACTCCATTCTATAATTATATTCTGTAACAAAAGAAATTAATTAAAATATTTTTCTTATTTTTTATTATAAAATATTTGATTATAATTCAGGTGCAGACTTCACCGAAAGTCTCCAATGCAGACTTCACGGGTAGTCTACAATCATCAAGCAGAGTTCACAAGAAGTCTACAATATACCCTAAACCCTAAACCTAATATTAACCACAAATCAAATATTTCCTCTTTAATACTCAATATCTTATTAAAATTTATAACAAAAACATTAAACTTTCATAATACATTCTTAATAAATTATGCATTTCAAATATATATTGCTAAACACTAAACCATAATATATTGGTTTGTGAACTATTTGGTCTTTGTTGATTTAATAAAACCACGTTTGGTAAAAAAAAAATTTCATGTTTCAACACAGTTTATAATTATATTGTGTAACAAAAATATCAATTAAAATATTTTTCTTATCTTTTATTATTAAATATTTGATTATAATTCAAGTAAAGACATCACCGGAAGTCTACAATGCAGACTTCACGGGTAGTCTACAATCATCGAGTAGACTTCACCGGGTAGTCTACAATCATCTAGCAGACTTCACAAGAAGTCTACAATATACCCTAAACCCTAAACCTAATATTAAACCATAAATCAAATATTCCTTTTTAATACTCAATATCTTATTAAAACTTATAAAAAAAACATTAAACTTTCATAATACATTCTTAATAAATTATATATTTCAAATATAAGAATTACAAATCCTATATAACTACCAACATATGTTACTAATCCCTAAACCATAACATATTTGGTTTGTGAACTATTTGATCTTTGTGATTTAATATGATCATATTTTGTGGAAATTTTATTTTTCATACTTCAAAACAATATATAATTATATTGTGTAACAAAAATTTTAATCAAAATATTTTTTATATCTTTTTATTTTAAATATCAATTATAATCTAAGTGCAGACTTCATCGGCAGTCTACATTGCAGACTTAATTGGTAGTCTACAATGAATCTGCATTGTAGATTGCCAATGCAGTTTACAATTTGGTATAAGGGTATAAACGTAATTGAGTTTTTTATTTTTTTGTTTGATTATGAGGGACAATATCATAATTTCACTACTTTTGGAGGTTACTTTTGCACTTGATTGAAATTTATGTTAGGTTTAGTATTTCAATTCAATTTTTAGGTTATTTTTGTAATTATCCCATATTAAATTAAATAGTACTTTATTGGTTAAAATTTTTTTTGATGTGTCACTTTCCATATTATAGTCTATAATATACTTCCTAAAGTTTGGTGTTTAGAATTATATTTTTCGTTTTTAATAAAGAAGTTTGGTGTTTAGTTTCAATAATGTACATATTAATCTATAATTGTTAAACCAATTTGTATGTGTCATTAAGTGAATGTATGGTGGAGTCTGCAGGACAAACTTAAGACAAAAGACTAACTGCACTTTGCTTGAAAACGCAGTTACACTTTTTGAAGTGCTTCTCAAGCTATATTTCAATAATTATAAATATAATAAATATATGTAACAAGAAGAGTGTGATTGAAAAAGTATAATTTTAAAACTATTAAAAGAAAATCTAAATCGAAACTGAATTTTTTGGAAAAATGCGAATATATTATTGGTTGACCAACAGAGAAGCTGGTTCGTATGCAACTCGTTTTGGTTTGCCATGTTACTTCAATTCTGAGAGTTTTGAACCCCAAATTATGGTTTGTAAAGTGGCTAATATATTGACATCTCGAATTGCTATTTCACAAATGTTAATTTTTGTTTTTTCATACGGGTAAATGTTTTTCCCCACTAGAGAAAGTTAGGATCATGTAATCCCATAGGTATTGGGCGCAGCACCACTAGCTAGTTCTAACGTAGTGAGACCTTCCCAAACTAATCGCACTATTGGGTCCACGCTACTTGGTTCTCTTAGACTCCACCCATGCCCAAAACCCAACCCCCAATCCTCGAATTATCATAACCACACCCACAACTGCGATCCCAAAGGCTCTCGCGTTCGGCTTTATCACTCCCCCTACAACAGAGAAAGCCACGACCACTACCGTGAGACACGCCTTCTGATAAGTAGTTGTGGTGATAAGTGTTGAAGTTTCCGAGTAAAAGATGGTTTCAAGTTCATTATTTCCGTGACTACGATACCATAAACTAGTCTGTCTGCGAGATTCTATGTGACGTGACAGTTAACGTTGAACTTTCGATGTGACGTGGCATCATACGTGGATTAAATCTGTAATATCTATTATTTTTGATCCAACGGCCAGGATTATAATAATAATTGATTTATTATTAGTGATAGCTAACTGATCTAGTTTAATTTTTAAGAAAGCACCGAAAAGACTAGCCGTTATATGCGAGCGTCCAAAGAGCGCCGCAACGGTCACATTTTTCTTTCCCTTCTTCTTCAACTCCTTCTTATTCAATTTACATTCAACATTGCAAAGAAAAACCCTAGATCTTCATCTCCACTCAACTTTTCTTGGATAAATTCTCGAAATCTAGAACAATATTGTTACTGTTCCTCATCGTGTAGCTTCTCTTTTGATTCCAGATTCTGTTGTTATCTTCGATGGAGTCCTTGAATTTGAAGAATGGGAAACCGGGAACTCCGGCGAAGGATCGGAACAAATGTCAGCCCAAACTAGATACTTCTAGATCTTCGGAGAATGCAAACCCTAACTTTTCACACGCGAGTCCGGCTAGGTCTTCGCTCACGAAATCCGCATTATCCCCACTCGTGAAATCTGCTAAGTCGAAGAAATCGACACAGAAAAATCAGAGTCCGAACACTAAAAAATCTAGTCAGGCGGTTTTCTCTCCCCGGAATCGCATCAGAGAGAGGAAGTTTGTTGTGGTGGCCAAGAAGAAGGAGAAGAAGGATCCGGCGCTTGCAGAATCGAGGGTTGCTGAGATTGATTGTAAATGCGGAGAGAAGAAGAAGGGGAACATGAAATGCGTTTGTGTGGCATATGAGACGCTGCGTGCTTCGCAAGAGGAGTTTTTCAAAAAACGAAGTGGATCGGAGGAGGAGAATGGAGGTTTGGAGGAATGCTGTAATGTCGGACGAAATGTTGGAGATGGAATTGAACTTGAAGGAGAAGAATCCGGGGAACCGCAGCTGATAGGCACTTCTACAATGAAGAGAACAAGGGCCAAGATGGCGGAAGAATCACGGCAAAGTGTACCTGTATCCGGCAAAGTGATGAATCTTGTAGAAGCATTTGAGAAACTCACTTGTTTTAGTCATTCAAAGACAGATAACAAGAAAGAAGAGAACAAACAAATCGAAGACGACATGAAGAAGCCGGAGAAATGGGAACTGCCTGGAATGAGACAGGAATCTAAGTTCTTGGAGGGAGAGAATGAGCAACGTCAACCATGGAGTTCTTCGTTTAGTCCATCTGAATTGGTCTTAACAGCTAAGAATCTGGGGTTAGACCCCAATGCCTCTATCTCTTCGTCTTGGGACAGCAGCCGTGGCAGGTTAGTTAGCTGTTGACTAAAATATCTCACATGACCTCTTGACTATTAGTTTTCTTATCTTGTCTCGTTATGAATTGTTTGATCTGGTTATGTTTCAGTGTTTTGAGTGGAAGTTCAAATGCTGCCAGGAGAAACAGAAGAAAGGTATGTTTCTTGGATGCCTCATAATATATTTATACTTTTTGTGTATTCAGCATCTGATTTATCTGTTAATCATTATATCTTGTGCTTAGTATGTCACTGAAGCTTAGGAATACAATTGACGTCCCATTGATATGACATGGTTGGTTTATTTGTCTATGGCAGAGCTTGGACTCATCGACTACAATGGGGAGTAGAAGATCAAAGAAGAAGCAGGTTAAGGTCACTTCATTGAAGCCGTTTAATCTCAGAACTGAGGTATAAGTTTTTCTGATAAAAAATACATAAAGTTTTCAGAACTCATGGTAAAATTCTCTATTGAGTCGTGACTGTTGATTGGTTATTTGTTTCTCTGCAGCAAAGAGGTAAAATGAAAGAAGAAGAGTTTGCAAAAAAGCTTCAAGAAATAACGATGGAGGAAGAAAAGATGAGAATCCCCATTGCTCAAGGTCTTCCATGGACAACTGATGAACCTGAGGTAAGCATGCTCTGCTTTCCTATTGACATCAAGTTTGCTCTTGCAAGCTCTACTGAGCAACAGTTACTTGGTTATTTGCAGGACTTAAGATGCAAAAGTTTAATTGTTTGTTATGGATCTTTCTTACCTCCTAAAGAATTCATATGTGTTTAGAATTGTCTAGTTAAAATTTGTTGAAGAATTATGATAGTTTCAGTGGGGAATGAAAGCAGATGATATCTTATTAAGTATGAAGAGGCTTGCGTATAGTCACGTTAGCATTCTAATGTTGTTTTCTGTTGCAGAATCTGGTAAAGCCTCATTGGAAAGATATCACAAGACCAATCGACTTGACGCTCCACTCAGATGTCCGGGCAGTAGAACGTGCAGAATTTGATTACCAGGTAAAACCTTGCTAATGCAATGATACTTAACTCTCTACATCTTCAGGATAACTTTAAACATAACCGCTGAAATGATATATGGCTTCTGTACCGTATTTGACAATGTCTAATCATTTGCGGCATACTTTTATTCTTAAACTGCTAAGTTTTGTTCATGTCTAAGTCTGAACTTATTGATCTAGGTTGCCGAGAAGATGAGCTTCATAGAGCAATACAAAATGGAAAGAGAAAGACAACAGAAAGTAAGGTTTTACATAAGATGATCTGGCCATATACAATAATAGACTCTTGCTTTTGTTGATTTTTTGATAAATCTTTTTTTCTGGTTTTGTTTTTCAGTTGGCAGAGGAAGAAGAGATACGAAGACTGAGGAAAGAATTGGTCCCAAAAGCGCAGCCAATGCCATACTTTGATCGACCATTCATTCCAAGAAGGTAAAAAAATTGGTAGATAAATACTGTGCTTTTGAATTTCATATATCATAGACGATTATAGGTTGTGTTATCTTTCTAAATTTATATAGAAATAGTTCTAAAGTGGTAATTCTTTTTTGCAGCCGTATAAATTCCATACAGAAACCTCCTTATAGCAATGAACTTTTTTTTCTTTTTGGTTTTAAATAACAATGAACTTTATCTGCAAAAGCTGATACAATTACTTCTTGTTTTCTTTAATCACTCAAAAGGTCAAGCAAGCATCCAACTGCACCACGAGACCCCAAGTTTCACATACCACAACACAAAAAGATCAGATGCTGCAGTTCATCGTCTTGGAGTGAAACTGGCTCCTGCATGAGCGATCTCAATTATCAGTATCTCTGAAAGACCCCGAATTTGCAATCACTTCAATAATGTATTCCTCCTGTCCATATTCTCATTTCTAAAACCACATTATTTGAAAGAGATTCGATGTAGCAACCAATTAGTTGCAATTTTATGAAATTTGCCAATCATTCTTGGTCCACCTTTGGTTCGCTCTTGTTCAGAAAGATTATAACAGTTTTGAAGATAAACTTATCTGACATGAAAACTGAAAAGAGCTTCATAGAATGCTAATCTCTTAAGATTTCTGTGAAAGAGTTAAGCTTTGAGATACAAAATCAAACTGACATATCGATCTTGATGGAAGAAGACTTGGGATACAAAATACTGGTAAAGAACAAAACTGTAACACATTCATGTATCATCATATTTGTTACGTCAAGATGACTACAACAGAAGAGAGTGAAGATCTAAAAAATTCTGTGTATCATGAGGCTGAGGACATTTAGCTATTCATGATTCAGCTGCAATACGCCCAGCGAGCTGATCCAAATCCCGTTGACCGCTTGAAGTGATTCTTCTTCCTCTGAGTTAAAGAGAAATAAGTGAGTTAAAGAGATTTACAAGGTCTTGCTAAGAAAAGAGCCTCTAGAAAGAAAGCATTATACCCTTTTGTGTCAAGCTCGACAATGTTCATTGTCTCCAACTGTTGAAGAATATGGCGAGCTATACCGCCACTACTCTTACAGAAACGGGGTGGTCGGCTTCCGTTTCTTTTGCTACCACCATAGATTCTTTAGAAAGCACCAACACCTAGACCTCCTCTCAAGTAAAGCTTTCTGGCCATCGAAGCTGCAGCAACAAGGGAAAGGGATCAACAACATTTACAATGACTAATGAGACAGAGGCAAATTGAAAAAGATAAGCTATCTACCAGCTCTGATGTAATACCAATCAGGGTCGTATGGAGCAAGCTCCTTTAAACGACCAGTCTTCACAATGTCTGTCCATGGAGGAAGCTCGATCTGAATCAAACAAAAGAAGCTGTTATTGTTATATTCATGATCAACATTGATACATCCAACTTCAACTCGATAAATACACAAAAACAAGAGATGATCATGCCTCCATTTCACACGAACACATCGAAAGAATCCAAATATCAAAAGCTCAGTCAAATTCCCATTCTATCCTCTTAAACTCTCATTATTCATTTGATCCTTTTGAGACTCAACGAACCAAAAACTGAAGAAAACAACTCGAAAATAAAAGCATGAAGCCACTGACCTTCCCAGATCGCTGGAGGTGAGAAGAATAAGCCTTGAAAAAATCATGAGGAGAAACATCTTTCACAGTTCTACCAGTGGCCATTGCACGAGTGATTAAGAACTCACCTGAATCACTTCCGTTTCTCTCTTCTCCGCAAAGCCTAGAATTTCAGTCAGGATCGGAGATATCAATTTATCAGTTAGGGTTTATTTATTTTGTCGGTCCGGGTCATTTAACCCGACCCGTATCAAGCTTTATATTGGGCCACATTATATAGGCCGATTAGATCAAATTCTCTTTTGACCTCACTAAACTCCTTCGTCTTGTACAAGTACAGATTATGGACTAGCTCTGCGCAGACAGTCATAACCGAAATTCAAACCGGAATCCAAGCGATGTAATATAATTATTTTTAGACTTCTGATATATCAAAATAAGCGATTGGTTTTTGATTTCGTGTTATTTTGAGTTTGGTTAATAACCCAAACCCAAGTCGTGAGGGCATAAAATTAAGGGTGTTAATGCAGGCTCTAAATTTACGGGCTATGTTAAATCACTCTATTATAGGGCGGGTTAAAGTTATAAATTTTATTTCTAAATAAAAAATAGGTTTTGCGGATTAGTCTATTATGAATAACGGGTTAATGCGGGTTTGACCATATGATCAGCGGATTGGACCGCAGACACATAATTTTTTAAAAAAATATAATTATAATTTAAAAGTAATCAAATAAATTAAGGAAATTGATGATGGTTACAATCTATTCAACTTTGAATGTGTAGGTTCATAAGATTGATTAAAAAAGATAAAATTATTTTTTTTCATGAAAATGCTCCAAAGGGATACAGTGTAAGTGTTTTTCTACTTTAAATTAATTTTACTAATGATTAGCTGTTTATCTTTCTTTAATTTTATTTACGTAGTTATTTTGAATTTAATTGATTGTTGCAGAATAATTATGCATTCTACTCACAGAAAATTGATGATCATGAAAAATCACCTTTGGATGTATACTTATTTATCAAATTTGGTTTTTACATTATTAATAACGTTTCACGATATATATATATATATATATATATATATGGTGAATTTAATAGTTTTTGAAGGTTATTTTTATCATATCTTCATTAGTAAATACTTTTTTATATAGAAAATAAGTTTTAACTAGAAGAACCGCGGTAACACGCGGTCTTAAATGAGATGAGTTATGGCTATTATATTTATGGTCGTGGGTTATACGGGTTCGTCCATTTAATCCGCAAAATAATTAAATTTGCGATGGGTTAAGTTAAATGGAGCGGGTTAACCCGCATTGACACCCTTGCATAAAATCCATACCCGAACTCAACTCTATATTTCGGATGAAATAATTAATCTAAAACTGAATTTATTGATATTATACCATTCCAAAACCATACTTTAATAATAACAGAATAGATTTTATACCTTAAACCGAAAAACAAAATAACCAGACTGATAACTGATCTCACCCGAACACAGGAGGCTGAACTGAAAAACAAGACAAATTGAGCGAGTTGGCGAACAACTTCACAGGTTTGGTGAAGTTAGCTTATACTGTAGAAGAATTGGGGTTCTTCGTAAGCATCGAAATCGGATTCCTTTACAAAATTTAAAAATAAGAAATAAATAAATTTAGGGTGTAAAAAGACATGTCTCTCTTTCCCTCTCTCTATCTTTCAGATCTCTCCTTCCTTCCTGTTTCCTCGGTTTCATCGTCGACTGCATTTGATCAGTCACAACAATGGCGTCATTGATCTGTGCTCCGAACTGGCGGGTCGGATCTAATCCTGGAATCTCGAACCAAAGATGGCAGCCCCAATCCAATGGCATCTCCTTTTTCTCCAATGTATCTCAGGTTTCTTTTTTTTCTCAGGCCTTTTCTGTGAGTTTTTGGATTGGGTAATAATGATCTGTGACTCTCGTGTGTGTGATATATTTATTAACAATGGTGATTAAGTATACATTGTTTTAGAACTCTCTTTTTCGTCTGTTTCATCCACAGAATCAATCTACAGTGTGGAGGTTGCGTGCGACAACCAATGAGGTAAGTCTTGCTTTTTCCAAAAAACCAACAACGTTCAATACCTTTTTTTTTTTTTGGATGCAACCTTATTATTAATTTCATTTTCGAAGGTTGTTTCTAACTCTACTCCAATGACTAATGGTGGGTATCTGAACGGAAACGTGAAAACCAATGTTCCTGAATCCGCCCAACTCTCTGAATTTATGGCTAAAGTTTCAGGTCTTCTTAAGTAAGTCTATATTCAACTATTTTTTTAATCCATTCTTTATTAAGTTTCTCTGGACTAAGTAATCAAATACTATACATTTTAATCTTATTAAGGCTTGTGGATTCAAGAGACATAGTTGAACTTGAACTGAAGCAGCTTGACTGTGAAATTGTTATTCGGAAGAAGGAAGCTTTACTGCAACCTGAACCACCAGCACCAGTTTATCACTCAGTGCCTGCTCTGATGCCTCCATCTCAAGCAGTAGCTCCTCCTCCTCCTTCTTCTACTCCCTCCACAGCCCCTGCAGCAGCAAAACCAACAACCGCACCATCCTCGTCTCATCCTCCACTCAAGAGTCCTATGGCTGGTACTTTCTACCGATCTCCTGGACCCGGTGAACCCCCTTTTGTCAAGGTACAAGAGGATGCCAAAACAAAACCCCAGCAAATGTTTGGTTCTTGGTTGAACCCAAATCAAAATTTTAAAAGCTCTACATTGATAACTCATCTAGTTCTTTATTTCTTTTCTCTTTTGCAGGTTGGAGATAAGGTGCAGAAGGGTCAAGTTGTTTGCATTATCGAAGCCATGAAACTGATGAACGAGATTGAGGTCTGCTATTCTCTATATAATTTCGATAACTTGCAATTAAAATTTTTAGATTTGATGGTCCTTTTAATATTTATGTGATTTATAATATTATATTATATCAGGCTGAGAAGTCAGGAACCATCACTGAATTACTGGCTGAAGATGGAAAACCGGTTAGCATTGATACGGTACCGATCTATCTCTCCCTTCTTTCTGGTTATCTTATTGAGTTAGGTATTTTGATCATTAACGTATGGTTACTTGTACAACAAACTATGATGCAGCCCCTGTTTGTCATCGTACCTTGAAAGAAGAAGCATCCTTTAAGCTTTGGTCTTCAAAACATCTTCGAACTCTCGGTTTAGGTGAATACCTTAATACCAACGTCATCTTCAAAATCAGCAAGTAATTATTTCGGCTTATGTTGGTTTGGTTTCGGTTTTCTACTCTTCTTTCCGAGTTTCAATAGACTAATGGAATTTCATGTGACGGTATTATGAATGTCTTTGAATAACTTCGACAAATAAATAATTACCCTATAGTTTGGTGTATCTACTAAAAAAAACTATTTGTTAATTTTACTACTACTAAAAAAAGATCTTGAAAACCAATATATAGTCTGATGAAACAATTATCTATCTGAAAGATAAGCTAGATATTACACAAAATTCATTATGTTAACAAATTTTATAAACATAAGAAATGTAGAGACAAGACGAACTGAGTAATAACAAAAATCTATGAATGTAGTTCCTGATCAGCATTTTATAATAGTTGCCATGTTATACTAATTTGAATTGTTTTTTTTTTTTTAATAAACAATACCAAAATATCATTAAAGATCATATTGCTCAGATTTCTTCAAGAAAAATTCGTTTATAAATATCATACGAAAAGAAAAGAGTTATATTTTTTGTTTTTGTTCAACCGAAAAATACTTAAATTCAAAGAAAATACTTGGATGAAAGGCAGACGATGCAACAGATAGGCATACTCACTTAAAATTATTTGGTAAGCGAAAAATAGACAAAAACTCCCCAAGAAGATTAATAAGTCTAATATGAGAAATTTACCAACAAAATTAATGAATACACTAAACCATTGAAGTGAAGAAAAGATCCTAAGCAATGCGATCAAGAGAAGAAAAAAATACAAAAGACAACAAATACAATAAAGAGGAATAAGTCTAATAAGATCAGATTGACCAAAATACCCTAAACCTTTCCCCAAAAGCGGGTCGGTCTTCATCTACTTAAAATTTTTTGTTGTTGCTAAGAAAAGATTTGAACGATCCGATTCGTTCGTGTCTTCCTAATTAAGTAAGAAAGGGTATACTGTACATTGGTAAAGAGCCAAACAAGAGCGCTTTTGACATTCCTTTTTTTTGTGGTCGGCCGCTTTATGTACAGAAGTGGTGAGTAAATCTAATAATAATAACAGGAGCAAGTAAAGTGCCAAGTGTGGGATCTCACTTTACCTTCTGTTGCTACTTCTGGTGCTGTAACTCAGTCTCCGAACTGCTCCTCTTCCACCTCCTCCATGCCATCCCCTGTCATCATCATCGTCATCATCACCGTCTTCGTTGTAGGCCACTGCTTTTTTAGCAGATCTTCCCGTTTTTCTTGGCGTTGGGCGTTTTCTCTTCACGTTTGCTGAGTATATGGTGTAGTCAATTGTATCTTCTCTCATCGCGTTCTTAAACTCCTGCAACAAAAGAAAAAGAACATGAATAAAATGATGTTTTTCCCTCATTGGTACTTTCAATACTTTAGAAGTGAATAAAAAGATGCTTGGGATATTGACCTGATATCTTTGAACTAAGTTTTGATATGTTGAAGGTACGTCAGTGCGGGTATCACTTATGTCAAACGCAACGTTTTGTCTGGACACAGGATCTCCTGGCTTTAAAGGTTCCGTTGGAGAATAGGCCTGAGATTCGTTTTTGTTTCCCCAACACCAATCACATTTTCGTGAACAAGTTAAAAATGAAAAAAGAAAACCAAGTGGAGAGAAACAACCTTACCTGGCACCGGTCATCATTTAAGCTATACGTGACTTTTAAGTGTCGCTTGAGCTTTAAAAGAAGTTGTAAAGCTATAGCTGCTAAACAATCAACCTGAAATTGCACCAAAAGGAAGCCTGGCATGAGAATAATATATACAAGCAATTACGATTTCAAGAGTGCTCACTTCGGATCAACCATACACAAAACTGAACTGATCTGCCCAGTACAAAAATTTTAAGGTTTTCAAATTTTCTATATCCACAAACAACCCAATCTTTGAGAAAGGAAACACCGAACTGGAACAATTTCTTAGAAAACTGAGTATAGATTTGACTATAACCAACCTTAAATTGAAACCAAAATATACCAACCTTATCTACGCAAGAATCAGTTTATTATTAATCATCGTAGTTTAAAACACTAAGCATTACAGGAGAAAAGGGTATGAGCACTACCTGAATTTTCTGCAGATCATTAGCGGATAATTCAGGCGGATCAGATGAGACCATCTTCTGCACATGTGCTTCTCCATTATAAATTTGATTGGAAGTGAACTGATCCTTTGGATCTTGGTATTGTGCTCCGTTGAGGTCAATTAGAGTTGCATGACCATGGGAATTCCAGTGCGTAGATTCTTCTTGGATTCTTGTGTTCAGATCCATCCTGTGCATTTGTCCAGGAAACGGATCTTGTTGGTATGTTCCATTTCCAGGCTGTGTCTTTACGGGATCTTTTTGTAACAAAGCCCTCAGATTTGACTCGACTGCACCGGCCCGGATTTGTGTAACTCGGTTTATAGAATATACAAGATAGAGTGGCTCATCAGGTGACGTGAATGGAAGTAGAGCAAGCGTTTCAGTGCAATACCTGTAAAGCGAAACAAAAAGTTAGTATTTATCATACCACAGGAGATGTGAAGCTTTCTGTAGCGGTGAATACATACATCAGAAAAGATATTGCTGTGCCACTCCAGGTTGGATAATCAAACTTCCGAACTATTGAAGTCATAAATTTGTTCCTAGAAACCCGGTTTCCACGGATGAGCTTGTAGATCCTAGACACTCCAAGTCTAGCTTGTGTGAGAGTGCTACTAGTCTGATCGGTTTTCCCGGACATGTTTGTTGAACTCTTTTGCTGAAGAATTTGGTTTGGTCCTGAAGTGACCCGGCTAATTGATTGCATGAAGTTGAATGACATTTGAAGCCCATCACCAAGACGGCTTTCGAAAAAGGCCGGATACCTGATGAAAATATGTGGAGGTGTGTTAGTGCGCTGCTACGTGATAAGTGAATAATGTATATTTGTAAATCCAATCAGGGATTACTTCTCATGCATATTCATTAGTAAATGATGGGCCAGTTTTTGGTTGGCCTCTTGAGGATCTGTCTCGAGGGCAATCAAATAAGGAACACATGTAATAGGATGAACAAGACCTTGACGTAGCACAACTTCCACTATCTGCGGAACAGATACATATCTCATTAATTCACACAAGAGCAAAAAGATGGAAGCAAAGGTTATCAATGGATAACAAAGGCAGACCTTGAGAGCTATCTGGCGAATTTGATCATCAAAGTCCAAGCATCTACCTAATATCTTATCCCAATACAACTGCACAATGCCACCGCAAATATTGGTGTCACCTGCACCAGCGGCCACTGGTACAGTATTGCCGTCTTGTTCAATTGGGTCAACCGTGCTATCACTGGCTTTATCTGATCCCAATTGTTTTTCCGCATCAAGAAGGTATTCATACATGTTTTGTAATGCTTGCATCTGAATCATGAGCATTCAAAAGAGGATGTAACCATATGCAATCGTAAAACAAAACATGTCCACATAATAAGTAGAAAACACATAGAAGGAGTGATATTACCTTCATACGCCCGTTTGCTTCATCTGATAATGTAGTTTCGATTATCTTTCCTATGTCTTCTTCCAACATGTATTCAGGTCGTGCAATTAGAATGAAACCTAAAGCCTACAGGAAGTTTGGGTCACCATTATTCTAGCATAATGCAGTATAGAGAATGTGCAACAGACTAGCACTGTATGCACCATACCTGCAGTGACCTGATTTTCAAAGCAAGATCTTCTGTATGGAGATGTCTTTTAAATAAAGTGAGACAGCTAGAGAGATTAAAATTCTTGCCACCTGAGGTGCTAATAAGAAAGTTTCCATGGCGTATAAGTAAGCCAAGGCAAAAAAGGGACCGCCCAGCAATCTGAAATAGATAGATGACCGTTAAGCTTTAGGTTAATCTGTTGCTGGATTTCTCTTATTATAGCATTATACAACTAAGACAACACTAACTCTAGTGAAATATATGTGAAGCTGAATATTACCTCAACTGGACAGTAAAACCACAATGACAAACAGTGTTCTAAGCAAGATGACAATCGCAGTCATTTGTCTCTACTTAGCATCAAACAAAATACAGCCCACAAAGAATAGAAACAAACACGAATTACAGTAATTATGCGACCAAATAGACTCACAAATGCAAGCCACAACTGTACATATAGCAAACCACAGAAACTCCACTTGTGAAATTACGTGCATGGAAAGACTCAAAGAAGACCTTAATTATGTTTTAACACGAAAAAATTCTGATGCATAATCTTTTCAAAGTATGCACACCTGCTTGTTATCCGAACCTTGGGCCTCCAGCCGCTTAAAAAAGAACTGAAGAAGATGCTCCACTATGCTAACACCTTTTCCCGCCAATTTACTCACAGAACAGAGACACCTGATAATTTGAAGGGTTGCACTAGTTAAATAGAAGGCAGTGTCTAAAAACAAGATAAATGATGCTTCTCAACTACGTTTTCCATAAACACATGTGATTGTCCCAAAAACAATGAACTCATGTGAAAGCAAACACAATGTGTAGAGCCGGGAATCATGGTAATTGATATATAGAAGGTACCTAACGCAAGCATGAACAACAGTTAGAAATGAATGCCGAACAATCATGTGCTTTAGATCTTGTTCCAGATCTTCTGTGACACTCAGAGGCAGCTTGCGGATTAAGGGTAGAACAGAATCAATAATGAAAATAATACTCTCTAGTAACTGTGCTCCTACTCTACTATCAACCTGCAAGAAATACAGGACGAAAGGGGTTAGCTACACTTAGGAGTTATTATATTGCAGACATGTCTTCACAATGTTTATTTATTTTCAGGATTATTGCCACTGTTATTCATAGACAAATAGAATAAACAAGTTCTTAATAGAATCATTCATTACAAAACTTTAGCAAAGTATAACCAGATTGGTCACATATAACCTGACTCTTCAAATAGGGCTGTAGGGTGATAACAAACTTAGTAGGGTCTGACGCTGGTGTACACAGCCCCGGATCCACTAGACAGAAAGCATGCAAAACAAGTACATAAGGAAGCACTTGCACATCTCCTTCTTCACGGCTTGTTTCTTCTACCTGAGGTAATAAAAATGTTAATTTATGGTTCTCGACCAAATCTTCAACTCAAAGACATGAAGCATTCATATTGACCTGTAATATTTTTTCCAGTAAGCACTTGCACATCATCTCACAGCGCCTGCGTACTGATGCAAGAGCAACTGGGTTGATACCAGCAGCTTTAACTGCTTGAGGGAAAAAATCAAGGGCTAGGGCACGCTTAATAATTGTTACAAGAAGCTGGTGATTAGGTGTCCTGCTTAACAACCCAACCATTTGCTTTGTTTTCTTTTCCAATTCCACTGGAATGGAGCTAGCATCATTAGAATACTGAGTATGATGCCCTGGAGGTTCCTCAAACCAAAACTCATAGAAAGTTTTGCACACAAGATCCTGTGTATAAACAAAAATATATAATAGATCTCGTATTTAAACATGATATCAAACTAAAAATAAGAAAAAGTATATCAAAGAGCAAGGCATACTTAAAAACAAAATTACCTGAATGCTAGACTCATCATCACTGATACGAGATAATATCTCAGCACATGCACTTGTAAATTCGGAAAAATTAGGATTAGAAGTACACATGTCACGTATTATCTTGATGGCCCGTTTTCGGACGCTCACTCCAGTATCCTTAATCCTCTCAGCGACCTTCTCAAAGTACTGCAAAATTAAATCCCTTAGGTCAGCAAATTAATAGCTAAATAAGGAATGTGATATGATACGAAAAAGGTCAATTTACCTTTAAACCAACATCAGGATGCGATGCAATATGCCTACCAACAAGTTCCAGAGCTGCTTCTCTAACAGATATTGCAGAATCACAAAACCTTCCTTCAACAGCCAACTGAACACGTTTATCGCACAGTACCTCTGGATCAGCTTCCACAATTATACTAACCTATCATGGCCAATAACAGAATGCATTATAATCAATAGAAAAGCATAAATGTATTCCGACTTAACCCAAAAACAGAAATAACTTTGTGTTTAAATCATTGCTCACTTACTGCTCGCAAAGCTTTGGCCCTAATAACAGGAGAGTTTTCTCTTAAACTAGCCTGAAAAGAATAATCCAGTTAAGATAAAGATGGAAACTCAGAAAAAGATGCACACAAAACTTTTTACTAACCAAAAGCATGTGTAGAATCTTATCAAATCCTCTGGAAAAAGAACTATTTAGTCCAAGGGCCAAAGTAATCTTCTTGATAGCATCCCTAGTCAAGAGCGAAGTAGTTACACCAGAGTTACGGATTATCGACTTTGCTTTCAGTCTGGCAATGTAATATTTGAATTTCTTCCGAGATTTTGGGACATCTTTATACCAAAGGCACAAATAAAACCTGCACAAATTACCTTCAATGTAAGACCCACCAATATTGCAAAATCCAGTTGAAAACAGTCAGGAACAAACCAGCAAATGAAATTATGCACATCATCGGCAGATTCTGCATCTTGAAGGTAATTCAAGAGCATCTGTTGCACAACTTCTGTCTGTGTAATCATATCTGGATCTATGTTTTCTGCTGATTCCAGATTACCAAGACTCTTAGTGTCTGTCTTGCAGTACGACTGCAGTACAAGAAGTTGCCTCTTGCAAGTGCAAAAGGGACAGTGCCAATTTCGACTTGGAATGTCAAGTTCCTTTAAACCCAAACAATCACCATGAAACCGCCTTTGACAAATTTGACAGACTAATAAATTCCCAGCTCTATTACCTAAACAAAAACTACAATCTTTGGTGCAAACTTGGTCAACTGTAGTTTCACTATCTGATACTAGTAACGTCCAGAATCTGTTCCTGCTGCAGAGAACACCATCCTGTTTTAACCTTGCAGCAATTGTACCCAGTAATTCAATGGCCATTGACCGAGCCGAGACATCTTTCGACTTCAACCCTGCATTATGCAGCAGTATAACACAGAGGACCTGCAAGAGTTGACTTCTTAAGAGTGGAAAGAATCATTGACTCGTAATTTAAACAAATATAGTATCACTATACATTTACCTCAAGAATAGGAGACACTGATGGATATTCAGGAAGATTTAGAGCTGTCAGTAAATCTATAACAAGATTCTCAATTATTAATTTTATCTCAGAAGCATCCTGAGACTTCAAACTGGCAAACCGTTCAAGGACACGAGTCCAGAAAAGGCAACATGTTTCTGTCGCCGCTTCGTGACTTTTAGTTAGACAGCCAACATCAGCTGGGGTCTCCAGTATAGAATTTCCACTGGAAGATTGTCTCAGGGTTTCTGGTAGGCTTGTGCTGTTGTGAACCAACTGAATGAGCAAAGCAGTAACCATTTGAATCTGCCTCTGTTCTTCATCAGGAAGAAGATATGCTCTTAACGCTCGTTTCGAGGAAGGTAACTTCCAGAGCAATTGAGATATCTCATCTATGACATACGTCCGGTGTTGAGAATATGAATTATATATCTGCATTTAAGAAGATATTTAAAAACATTTAAAGAGCATTACTGACATTGCGAAAGAGATTTTTTTGAATGGAAAACACAACAAAGAAGTAACGTATGTCCAAAGTCTTACACCGCCGATTAAGCTAATTGATTTTAGTTGCAGAAGTTGGATATTTTCCACCAAAAATGTTGTAGTACTTGTCTTTAACAGTTGTAGAATACAACTGTCAGACAGCCTTTCTACCAACAACAGATCCTTGAGTAAGCCAAGAATAGTGCAAAGTTTCTGTAGTACAGTATTCACAGCTCCAGAGATCCTACAAGACAGAAATCTCAGACGGGGAACTGTGTCCAACTACAATCATCGAAAATTAGGTATTAAACAGTAAACCTGTTCGCAGTCGACTTCTTCACTTTGCCGCTTTTCACTATGCGCCGCCTTTTGCTGGCTGAGCCCATGTCAAGATCGGGATCATCGTCATCATCACCTGGATGAGCATGAGACATCTATACGTCAGATTTGTGCATTCAAACATAGCTTGTGCAGTAGGAACGAAAATACTTTTTCTTAAAGAAAAAAAACAGCAAAGCATGTCGCAAGGCACAGTGTTAATCGGAGAAAACAACCTTCAGCTGGTTTACTTGCGGTGCGGTATGAAGGATCATAAGCAGACATAACAGCCATCATTTGGTACCTAGAAAACTCCAGAATTCTCTCAATTATCTGATTGAAAGAAATTTAAAAAAATGGGAAATGTGTCAATTAAATATGTTGACATGGTAGCAGTGAGCTGAGGAAAATAGGCATAAACAGATCTCAGGGAAAACAAGACTTCAGAAGCATCCACCTCCTCCTTGTAAAGCTGCTTCGGCATATCACTGTTGGCCATCACTGCAAGCGATGCATGGATTGACTCAAGGGCCCCAAGAACCAACAACACTGAATCTGAATCTGACTGAAAATTTTTTGCACATGAAATGTTAGGTATAAAGGAGTAGGCATACACACAGTATAAAGAAATATATCACTAATGCATTCTCGCATATCCAAGAATGTATACTTCAAATAAAATTAATTTTGATTGAAAGCTAATATTGTATGATAAAATAGTCTACGCCTTGACTGCAACATAAAAACAAAATCTCCACAGCTGTAAAGAAAGAGACGCATAGAGAGAAGCAAACAGAAAACTACTCACATGCTCACTAGTAATGGACAAGCCTTCTGCAATATGTATCTGATGATCCAGTGTGTGCAATAACCTTGATAAAATATCAACAGGTACCATATGCAGAAGCATTTTTGACCGTATAGTCATCAATTCATTTACAAGAACACGAACTTCTTCAACAGACATCAATGACCATTCTACTTCATCCCTATCATCACCAGGGACTTCAGCTCTGCCACAGAAGTCCTCTAACATCTCACAAAAGCTTTTTATAATGGACTCTAGATAAGCATAAAGAAACTACAATTATCTACAGAATAGGGTTGAATGCTAGGAAAAAAAAGAAAACAGACAAACAGACCTTGGCGCTCAGCAGGATCTGGTTGAACTAAAGACACGTCACCTTTACGTTTCTTCTTGCCCTTTGGTTTCTTAGAAGCAGAAGAATCCTGCAGTTTAATTTAGTTATGTCCATGGTAAGAAGAAAGCCACGTATAGAGGAAAATTACACTGATGCACTAACATTCGTGGTGATAGTTTCAGGCCGAGAGTCCTGAGATTCAATATCATCTCTTAGTGAGTGGTTTGTCCAAGATTCGTGCTGATCTTCTACATAATTTGATCGTAAGACCCTTTTCACAGGTTCAGACTGGATACTCCTACCTAAATGATGATCTGCTTGTCGTTGAATTTTGACAGGAATACTTGGGTCAGAAGTTATCAGTTGAGGCTCTTCATTGGCAAAGACAGGATTGGGGATCGAACCTGATAAACTTAAAATTTGTAATAAATGATAAACTTAAACATATTAAATCAATCATAGACTAACACCATAACAAGTTTTCCTATGACAATAAAACAACTAATAAGCTTAGCACAAATGGAGTGTAGAATAGAGGCACTACTAACTGACAGGGTGAACAAAGAAGGAAGATACTGCAAGGATCAAGAATCAAAGGAATCTTAAATGCCAACTAAATATTCTAAAACTGAAAAGGTTTATTTTCTAAACGATTTTCAATGTTTTCCTCGAAATCTGTAGCATTCTATAGTTCAGCCAGAAGATGAAAAAATGAGAAGGCTTCATTTACCACGGATAACATACTCAAATGCACCAGGATTGCATCGTAGAACTTGGTCATATAACTGAAAAGGCTCCTCAGAAGTAAAACTGAGCACCTTAGCCTCATTTCGAAGATCCCTGCAAGATTATATCAGAGAAACATAAGTTAGTGGCCTCTACCTTTATATTCTTAGTAATGAAAGAATCACCCCTTGGAAACAGAAAACTCCATTCAACATAACATTCTCCATAAAACCTAATTAAACAAAGCTAAGCTAGTGTAGAAAGATGTATGATCTACATGGCTACTCTACCAAGCTTTCAAGGGAAAGAAGAGAATCGGAATCTTAGAAATACTTTCATTCAAGGTTGTTTGACCAGTACAGATAAAAAATTTATAACTCACTTCACCGGCAGAATTGCTTTGTCCAGCAATGAACACAATATAACTACTGCTCACTTCACCAGCAACATTGCAAAAATCCTGAGTGTAATTTTAATCTAACCATCAAACTTTTTTACATTACTGACGTGTGCAATATCCGCCAACAAAAGAACAAATAATTCATTCCAGTCACAGCTACTTATCGTAATTAGCTGATCGGCTAGCTTCTTAAACTCACATTTCAAACACGAGATAGTCGACACTCATGTATACGTTTTTCAACCAAATAGCAAGGCCATTTCATTTCACCAGTTCAATTGATTAAGAGCTCTAACTAGTTTCCGATATTCAGAGAAACGAATTACAGTTGCTAAATATGAAAACTACTAGGTTGTAAGGGAGAACACGACAGATCGCTTACAGGTAAGAAACGTCAGTCGCATGAAGAAGGCTTGCGATTTTACTGGATTGCGCGAGAATCTCACCGCGATCCAACGACCTGTTGCCAGTACCTTCGCCAACCTCATCGAACAGCTTGAACTCACCAGGTTCCGCCGCACCGCAGAATATAGGTAACGACGGTAGCGGCAAGTGAGGAGCAACCTCCGACTGCACAGTATTGGCCAATCCGATTCCGAACTGAGACAAAATCGAACTTGAACTCCAGTCGGAACTGCTTGGATTGCTCATACTTGGATCGAACCGAAGCCACGAATTCAGAGATTAGGGTTTCCAGATATCAGGTTTCGAAAAACTTTCAGGAATAAACAGGAATTTTGAGGGAATTTGAAGTAAGTTTATCAGTCATAGAGAGAACTGAGACCTAGATTGGAATTAGGGAAGAATTTAGAAGAATTAGGAAGATGCAATTGGCGGGGAAAGTAAAAGAAAGCTTCCCCTGAAATTTTCATGATTTTACACATAAATACGTACTTTGACCAAAAAAATAAAATAAAAATACGTAAAAATGATTTTTAAGGTATTTCGTTAAATTGAATGATCTTTGTACCATGAGGCCTTGGCAAAACACCTAGAACCGAAAAATCGAACTGAAACCGACCTGAAATAATGAGTATTGAATAGTACCCAGAACCAAAAAATACATCTATTGGGTCATTTTCATCTATATTTGTGGGTATCAGATAATACCCGGTATCAAACCGATACCCAAATAAGTACTCGATTAACCCGAAAAGATGTAAACTTGAGACTTTAGGATAATTTTTCAAAAATATTTACTGTTTTTGGGTATTTTTTTAGGTATTCAGATATTTTTCGGGTAATAATTGTATTTTAGGTATGAAATACTCAAATATATAGTGAAATCGTAAAAATTTGTCTAATATTTATACCTGACTCGAATAAGAACTGCTATCGGGTGTATTTAGTTCCTAAATGGGTACATAAAATATAGTCTCGAACCGACCCGAAACCAAGCAGAACCGACGAACCCGAACAGAAATATATGTAGTTCCTAAATGGGTATAAAAGTTTCATACCCGAAAGGTCCAGACCCGAATAGATATTACCCGAAACCGACCCGAATACCCAAATGCCCAAGGCCTCAATTATCACCTCACCAAAGGTTTTTTTTTATTTTGTTGAAATGTAAAATTTATTGCTTCAACAAAAAAGTTATATACAATGAGGAGAAAAGGTTTTTAAAAAACCCAAAAAAATGAAAGAAGACTATACAGAATAAACTTCAAACCATCTTTGAAGAAGAAGGTGAAGTCTATGAGGATGAGTATAGCTGAGGGAGGATATCCGATTTTGAACTGCTTATCAATAGCATGGGTCACAACAGTAATTGAAGCCCAAGGTCTGCCATGAATTTGTGAGTTTCTTTCACGCCAAATGTGGTAGATAGAACTCTGAAACACAAGATGAATAAGCACTCTATCGAGACGGTTGAAACGAGAACTCATAAGATCAGCAATAGTATCATTCCAGTCTAGAGTAATAGAGGAACCAAGCAACTTATGGCAGAGATTAAACTAGATGGAATAACTAAAAGGGAAGCCAAAGTAAAGATGATCAATGGTTTTATTAGGTTCACCACAAAGCACACAAAGTTGAAAAAGACCCCAAGACCGCATCCTTGCAACTGTAGAGAGCTTGTTTTGCATAGCTAACCAAGTGATGAAAGAGTGACGAGGAATACCTTGAGAGAACCAAACAAGATTAGACCAAGAAACCTTTGGTTTATGTTGACGAATCTGTGACCATGTAGCAGCAGAAGAAAAACGATCTCGAAAAGTATTTGTATCATGCTTCCAAAGAACAATATCAGGATTTAAGTCATCAGAAGAAATCTGAAACCCTAAAATGATGTCAAGAATATGTTGAAAACGATGAGCTACAAAGAAATTTTGCAAAGATAGATATGAAAAAGCTTCAGCAACAGTAGCATTTCCAGGGATACTAAAATAGTGAGTACCACAGTCACCAGTCAAGTCAATGAGTTTGCTAACACCACACCAGTTGTCAAACCAGAAATGAGTAGAAAAACCAGATCCAATTTGAACCTTAAAGAACATATAAGCTTCAGGTTTGAGTTTCAGGAGTTTATGCTAAACCCACAAACCTTTTGAAGTGATTTTAACATCCCAAAAAGAAACAGATGGAAGCAGATACTTGTTGATCCAATCAACCCACAGTGATTTCGAAGAAGAAACAATCCTCCAAATAAAATGCAAAGAGAAAACTTGGGAAGTATCTCGTAAAGAACGAATTGCTAAACCACCTTCATAATAAGGAAAACAAAGATCATGCCATCGAACTTTAGCTTTAGAAGTAATGTTTGGAGAACCTGACCAAAGAAAAGCTGAGCAAAGCCTTTCAATTTCATCTAAGCAGCTATTTGGTAAGCGAAAAGTGGCACACCATAAATTCGCAGTACTTGAAATAACTGAACGAATCAACTGCAACCTTCCTACATAAGATAGAGACTTAGAAGCCCAAGTATTCATTCTCAAACGAATTCGAGAAATCAAAGGAGCATAATCAAGTCGAGTCATGGACTTAGTGGTCAAAGGAAGTCCCATATAGCTAACGGGGAGTAAACCAATAGGAATACCAGCAACATATTGTGTATTAGATAAGTCACAACCAGCAGTGAAGATCGAAGATTTACTCATATTGATGCGAAGACCAGACATAGTACCAAAATTCTCCAAAACAGATAAAATGCCACGAATAGAGGGATTAGTGCCATCGGAGAAGACCAAAATATCGTCGGCAAAACTAAAATGAGTAAGATTCACCTTTTTACAAAGAGGATGATAACCAAAGATAGAAGTTTCAGCAGCTTGATTGAGCATCTTGGAAAGAACATTGTTGATTATCACATATAAGTAGGGTGAAAGAGAGCAGCCTTGTCGGATGCCACGAGAACTAGTGAAATAACCCGTAAATTCACCATTCACTAAAACTGAAAAAGAAGCTGTAGAGATGCAAATATAGATCCAATGGATAAATAAATCTGGCAGATGCATAACTTTGAGAACTTTAACAATAAAACCCCAATTTATAGTGTCAAAAGCTTTAGCTATATCAAACTTGATAGCACAACGAGTGGATATAGAAGACTTATGGCAATCTTTAACAAGTTCAGTGGCCATAAGGACATTCTCAAGGAGAAGACGATATTTGATGAAAGCACTCTGATTTGCTGAAATAGCAGTAGGTAAAATCAATTTTAAACGATTTGCAAGGATTTTTGAAATTACCTTGTAAAGAAGATTACATCGAGCTATTGGTCTAAAATCCTTCATAGAAACAACTTCAACATGTTTAGGAACAAGAGCAATAGCTGTGGCATTGACTTCAGTAGGAAGAAAGCCATAGATGTAAAAAAACTGAATAACGATGATGAAATCTGACCCAATAATACTCCAAGCAGCCTTAAAAAATTCCACATGAAACCCGTCTGGACCAGGGGCCTTATTAGAAGGTAAAGAGAAGACAACCGCAGTAATTTCTTCAGCTGTAATAGTATAAACAAGAGCAGAAGCCATAGAAGTCGGACAAGCATAGTCAATAAGATGAGAAAGGTCTGACTGCAAAACTGGAGGATCTCTTGAAGAAAAGAGGAAAAATGTTGAACAGCTTCTTTCTTGATATCGTTTAGATCAGTAAGAGTAATACCAGAATCAGATTTAATGGATCTAATAGCATTACGAGCATTCCTTGTTTGAGTGACACGATGAAAAAAAGCAGAATTTTGATCCCCCTCCTTAAGTCATTTGATACAAGATTTTTGTCTAAAAAATTGCTCCTCAATGAAAGCAAGATTATACCAACGAGTTGAAGCTTCAGAAACTACCATAAAAGAAAATGGTAAGTTTTTAAAAGAGACATGTCAAAAATGGCGTTTTCAAAATTTGTTTTTTTTTCTTTCTACAATTTATTTTGAAGAATGAAATAAACTTAATGGAAGAAAAACATAAGAAATAAAGTTAATCTTTTATGAATGGAAAAAACAAAACAAACTTATGTAATCATACTGATAATTGTTGACAAAATAAGAAGAACGAAAAACAATTTGATTGATTATGTATTTTTCTACTCTTTTTTCATCTAATTTTGAAAAAATCACTTTGAAAAATTAAGAAATTTGAAACTTTTTCAATGGTGGAAGAAGAGAAACTACTGGAACCTCCTCTTTCTTCTTTGCTCAAACTTTTACCTTTGCGCGAAAATTCGTCACCGGAATCTTCTATATCTTTGATTAAATTTGATCCTAGTCGAAGTAATTCTCTAATTTCCCTATTTGTAGTTAATGATTTCTAGGGTTTTCTTTCCTGGAATTTTCTTTCGATTAGAGTGTAATGCAAATGTAATGAAAGAAGAATCAAATTTTAAGAGAATATAAATCTTCTTACGAAGAGATTTTGAAAAAAGTTTGATGGCAAATGTGATCAATTGTTGAAGAGAATAAGAGAAGAGGGAGGTGGGAAGATTTTTTGTGAAATTTTTCTTGGAGATCGTGGGATTTTGGCGAAGTTTCTTTGTGGAGTGTTCTTTTTTTTTTTTTTTTTTTAAATTTTTTTTTTTGTTTTTTTTGAANNTTTTTTTTTTTTTTTTTTTAAATTTTTCTTTTTGATTTTTATGAAGATTGTGGGATCCTGGGATGTCGTACAGAAGGATTTTTGTGAATTCTTTTTTGAATATTTTTTGAAATTTTTTTAAAATATAATTAGAAAAAAAAGAGTTAAAATGTCAATTTATGGGAATTAAGACAAATGTCAAAAAGAGAGCGTGAAAGTTATTGAAAAATTTACTTGTGAATTATTATATAAGGATTTTTTTTTCAATTATATATTTGTAAGTTATGTATTTACTTAAAGGTCTAAATGGTAACGGCTGAATGTAGAATCTGGCTGAATGTGAAATTTAGTTGAATTTTTATTTTATTTATTCAATGGAATATGGCTGAATAAGTTAAAATCAAATGAGAAGATATCAATGAACTTCTCTGAAATGGTTTCACGGGATTCAGCCAATTATCTTGATCGTGGGATACGACTTTTTACTAAATCCAAGCGATCTTTTCGTAGGCGTTTGCCCCAACAATAAAATCTAGCTGAATTTGGTGGAATTTAAAATATTAGTTTTGTAAAAAAAAAACTTCCCACGAAACAAACTAATTTTAAAATAAATTATTAAAAAATTTAACTAATACTCAAAAGGTTAATAATAACTGAAAATATTATATAAAAATAAACTTCCGTAATATTTTGGTAATAAATATATATATATATATATAATTAAATAAGTAACCTATACAACGGAAGTTAACTCAATCTAAAATAGAATGTATCAAATCGAACTCCAATTAGCTATATAGTTGAATGAAACCTATATTTATATATCTGAAAACCAAATCCAAATTTGAGTAATATAGAGAACAGAATGGGGTATCCAAATACATTAAGTACAATTATATACCTAAAATTGTTTATTATAAGAAATTTAATAATTAAATATTCGGAATTATAATTTTAAATCTGATTATATTATTATTCATTTTGGACAAAATCACAAAACTCCAAAATATTCAATTTTTATAGATATTTTGAATTTTATTAGATTTTTTATAATAACTTAATTTTTTTTGATTTTGAATAAAATATGTGAATTCAGACTCAATCAAAACCGAATAGTTCACATTAAATTCAGATTTGTAACAAAGTACCATAATCAAAACATGCCCTATATATACCGAACCAAACTCAATCCATATAATATGTTTGAATAAGTGTTAAGTAAGTGAGATAAAAAACTTGAAAAATTTTCTGAACACGACACATATCGTGAATGTCTATATATACAAGAGATACAAGACTTAGTTTATTATTTATAATTAATTATATATTTATTTAAATATTAGTTAAAAAATTAAATAATAAAAGAAGTTGTGGAATTGTTATATGTGCAAATGGTAACAGCTGAATTTTTGGATGAGCTGAATCCAGCTGAATAAACGAACTAATGTTACCATTTAAGCTCTAAGTTATACTTTTATGCATGTTAAGTCAAAAATATTATTTGTTTCAGAGTAACTAAGGTATTATTTGTTTTTATCTTCAATTATTTAATGCTTTTGTTTCAGATTTACTTGGGTAAGTGGTTAGTTTGGAGAAATGTGGATAAATTTAGTTGAGAAACTAAGAAGATTAATTTAGTTGAGAGAGATAATTTGTAAGTGATTTAATTTACCTAAATTATTACTTTTTAAGTCATATTTTATTAATCTTTTTAACTTATCTTCACTTGATTATATATGTAGGGAAAATCAATAAATTGCACTCTACGGAGGTAGATATGCCGAAATACAAAATGGACCGTGCCTAGAATCAAATATTGAGAGTGTGTACTACTTGCTTAGATCTGTAAAGATAAATTTCTCGAAGGTAACTTTTGGTTGAAATTAATGGCTTGATTTATAATTTTTTTTTCTATTTTGAATGGAAGACTAACGAAATACTTTTTATTGTTATTGATATGATATTGAGTAGCCTTAATCAAAGAATCAAGAAGCAACCAAGCATCAAGGCACTTTGGAGCTTAATCAAGGCACAAAGGCTAACAACTACAAGGAAGACATTGGCGGTTGGTTCAAAAATACTCATGGAGCTGTTAAGAAGACGCATAATCAAATCACTTAACGGGTAAGTGAGTCATGTTGTGCTCTTTATCTCTCCTTCAAGTTTTGTCCTAATTGGTTTTCTTGGAGAGGTTTTTAAGGAGACAAATTGCCCACTTCTCAAATGACCCATTAGTGATTTATCAAGGGCCAACAACAAATAGAAGGCCCATTTACTCTTGGATTGGAGCGGGAGAAGTCCAAGAGTCCTTCCAATCTATCATTTATTGTTGTTTCATTTTCTACACTAGTTTTCATTTAAGTCTCTTTCATTTTTGAGAATAGTCTTGTTGACGACTTCTCTTCTTTATTCTATCTAAACTCTTTAGTTCTCTCAATGTAACTCATCCCAGATTTGGATCACAAACAAATGAATTTCTTTTTTATCAAACTCTCTAAAATCGTGAGTCAGTAGTCTCTTCAACTTCTAAAATCAAACTAGCTGTCCCTTCAGCTTCTTCACTCGATATGTTGTATCTTCAACCTTTCGTTCAAGTCTATATCCTCTCTGGGATGAATATGCTGCTTGATTGTCTCTTCCACAACACTTTTAAGTCACACTCGATCAACACACTCGACAGACCTTGCTCGAGTGTCGTTTCTTCAGCCACAACAGTAGGATTTTTCGTACCTTTCTGTTCAATTTGGCATTCTTACCAACTTCTCTGTGGGATCCTTGGGTAGGGGCGTATCAGATGGTATCAGAGCACCACAAAAAACTTGGTAATCTCGTTCCTTTAACCCTTTTATTTGCAGCGTTCATCTTCTATTGTTCGAATCTAATTGGTGTCTCTTCACCTTATGTTGCACTAGATCTGTTCTTTAATATTATATCTCTGAAATTGATTAATTGTCTCTGCTACTTTCATTTAACACCGTTGAGATTCCAGGTTCATTACTTCTGGATTGATTTTTTTTTTGTATGTGCTTATTCAGTTGAGTAAAATATGTTCTAGAATTAATCATTGAACCAGTTATTTGATTAGATCAAACTCTGGTGTTGATCTTGTTCTCACGAAAAATCTATCTCTTCAAATTCTAGCTTGTGAATTGAATTGCTAGGTTGAGTTTTTGTGTGTTACTGCTTATTTAAAAAGTGTCTGTTCATTTCTCTGCATATATTTGTTTGCAAAATTTGTGAGAACTTGTTACTGGCTTATTTTATTTGTTTTGTATCAGGTACAATGTGGAGAACAAAGGGTAAGCAGAAGGAAGCAACAACAACACTAACAAGCTCTTGTTTGAAGCAGTCTTAGCTCGAGTAAAACAAATGTTGAGAAAATAAGGAGATGATCTGCATCAGATTATCGATCATCTTCAAGGAGAACCTAGGCCAAGAAGGAATCTAGAGAGAACTGAAAATCTAGATCCGGATCTTCAAAAACAGACTAATTGATGATCATGATGATGCATCTTCACTAAATTGATCAAAGCGCTTCATAACTCAAGCCGATAATGACATGAAGAACATGAAGCTAAAAATCCCTCTTTTCTATGGAAAGAACGATCCAGATGCTTACTTGGAATGGGAGAAGAAAATCGAGATGATCTATGAATGTCAAGATTATACGAATTACAAGATGGTGAAGCTAGCTGCAACAAAGTTCTATGGTTATGCTTTGAATTAATGGGATCATGTCACTACAACTAGCAAAAGAAATAGAGATCTGCCTGTTGATACTTGGGAAGAATTAAAGGCCTTCTTAAGAAAACGATTTGTGACCAACCATTATCATCAAAAGCTGCACCAGAAACGAAGGCGTTTGACACAAGAAAGCAACAATGTGGATAATTACTTTCAAGAGATGGAATCTATAATGTTTAAGGCTAATGTCATAGAAGATGATGAGGTGACCATTGCTAGGTTTTTGGTTGGTCTGAACCATGACATTCAAGATAGAGTGGAGATGCAAAGCTATGGTAATATGGAGGAGATCTATCACAAGGCTAATATAGTCGAGCAACAACTTAAAATAAAGGGATCAAAGACGACAGTTAGAGCTAGTTCATCCACTACTCGATTTGTAAAGGAGAAAAAGACATTTGCTGAGCCTAAAGAAGTTTCTAAACTAGTCGCCACTCAATCAGACTTCAAGGACATAACAAAAGCATTCACTACTACTACAAGAACTCGTGAGATCATGTGCTTTAAGTGTCAAGGAAGAGGTCATATTTCTAGTGCTTGTCCAACCAAAAGAGTGATAGTTCTTCTAAAAGATAGAGGTTATGAATCTGCTGATGAAGAAGAACTCCTAGAACCACCCAAAGGTCACGAAGTGGGTGTTGTTAAAGGAGACATCTTGATGATAAAGAATATACTACACGTGCAAGAACAAGTGCCAAACATGCAAGCTAAGACATAAATAGAAGCTCAAAGGGAGAATTTGTTCCATAAAAGGTGTCTTGTGCAGGGCAAAGTGTGTAGTTTCATAATTGATAGAGGAAACTGCACCAATGTGGCAAGTGAATACAAGGTTAACAAGCTTGGTCTAACTGTTAAGAAGCATCCAAAGCCATACAATCTACATTGGCTCAATGACAAAGGGGAAATGAAATTACACAAACAAGTATTAGTTTCTTTCTCTATTGGTAAATATGAAGATGAAGTGTTGTGTGATTTTCTACCTATGGAGGCAAACCACATTCTAGTTGGAAGACCTTGGCAATATAACATACGAGTGGTTCATGATGGTTCTACCAACACGTATTCATTTGAGTTCAAGGACAGAGAGGTTACGCTTGTTCCTATGACACCATCATAAATTTATCAAGATCAGAAGAAGAAAGGAAAGCAACCTAAAAGCAACTCTTACAGGCCATCAAACTTCCTTGATAAATTTGATTCTAATGAGACTCCAAGGGAATTGCTCTTGCTTGATTAACATGCTCATTTCAAACCAGAAAAAGTAAACTACTTGAAATAGATGAGAGCTAAGCAAAGGCAACAACTCCTAGCTGAGAAAGATGAGTTGTAACAATCAACTGAACCTCTGGAAAAGGAAAATCAGAGCTGTATTCAATTTAGATAGATTAAATTCACATTCACATTGCAAAAGACATCCAAAGAGTTTGCCTTCACCAATGCACATTATAGTATAAAAATCTTCACCATGATCGAACATCTACTAAACTAGGTAAGTTCTCTCAATAGAACATATGTTTTAAGACTAATGGTCGTGGTTCTTGGTTGTTCAAAGCTCCATCTTATGAATCACTTCATATAACACCAAACGAGTCCAAGAAAGCTCAACCCGGACCAAAAGGAGAAAAAGAGAATGCAAGCACTCCTCAAGTGGTGAAACTCGACCATTCCGAATCAACAAAGGCCAAAGAACATAAGCTGATCCAAAAGCCAACACATTTCATCTCCAAAGGCGGCACAACAAGTTTGCAAGGTAAGTGCACTTTAAACTCGAGTTCAAAAGATACTAACTTGGTGTTGTGTCTTGCAGATTATTTGGATTTGAGGACAAATCACTTATAAGTGGGAAGGGATGATATGATACTGAGTAGCCTCAATCAAGGAATCAAGAAGCAATCAAGCATTAAGGTACTTTTTGAGCTTAATCAAGGCACAAAGGCTAACAACTACAAGAAAGGCATTAGCGATTGGTTCACAAACACTATGGAGCTGTTAAGAAGAAGCATACTCGAATCACTCAATGCGTAAATGAGTCATGTTGTGCTCTTTTTCCCTCATCCAAGTTTTGTCCCAATGGGTTTTCTTAGAGAGGTTTTTAAGGAGGCAAATTGTCCACTTCTTAAATGACCCATTACTAATTTATCAAGGTCCATCAATAAAGGAGAGGCCCATTTACTTTTGGATTGGCATTGGAGAAGTCCAAGAGTTCTTCCAATCTCTCATTTATTATTGTTTCATTTTCTAGACTAGTCTTTATTTAAGTCTCTTTCATTTTTGAGAATAGTTTTGTTGACTACTTGTCTTCTTTGTTCTATTTAAACTCTTTAGTTCTCTCAATGTAACTCATCCTGGATTTGATCACAAACAAATAAAATTCTCTTTTTATCAAACTCTATATAATCATTAGTCAGTTATCTCTTCAACTTTTGAAATCAAACTAGCTGTCCCTTCAGCTTCTTCACTCGATTTGTTGTATCTTCAGTCTCTTGTTCGAGTCTACACTACAAGAAGAATGGCTATTGGTAGCAGTTCATGGTAGCACTAATTCACCAACTGCTACCAAAAGTGAAAAATCAGATCCTAACTTTATTGTAACATTAAATTAGTGCGAAGAAAAAGTTTCATTAAGCAGGAATAAAAAAAAAACACAATAAAAGCTGAAATTATGTTTAGGAGGTAAAAAGACTTAGCGAAATTTTCTTTTTTTCCGCCATATTCAATTTCGCAGCTGAAGCTCCTCATCTCGACAAAATTCCTTAATTTTTCTAATCTTTCTAAATTTCTCCACCTCCAAAGCCTCGATTCCCATATACGGTCATCTACTTAGCCTCCAAAGCCTAGATTTGTCTCTCTATCAGTGTCTATATCTTGCTCTCAAATTGGTGTGTGAAATGAAATCGGTTTGGGTGATTGTAGCGAAATTTGATTTTTTTTCTCTATAAAATCGAAGAAGACACCTATAGAAAGGTGATCCTGTTCAATTTTGAAACCTAGAAAACTGAATTTCTTTCTCAATTTCTCGTTTGATGAAAAGTTGGTTTTATATTCTGTTAAACTGAATTCAAAATTGAGTGTTGTTTTGCATGTACATCTTTCTATTTATCTAGATTCTTTAGTTTAAAGTGTTTGATTTCTTTGTGGTTATCTCGTAACAAGTTTTATGTGAGATACGGTTTGTGTTTGTCTGATGATTTTTAAGCTAGTTGTAAAGATTTGTGTGTGTTTTTTGTTTTGATTTGAACTTGTTGTTTTAAATAGCGTTGTTTTCTGTATTTGAGTTCATAAAGATTTGAGTTCATAGTGAGAAAACGATGCATATAAATTGTTAATTTTGTCTATCAATTGCTTGATCTATCTTGAAGCTGTTAATTTATCTGTGAATGGTTAAATCTATCTTGAATCTGTTAATTTTGTCAGTCAATTGCTACACGTTTGTTATTCACATACTGATTTCATCTTTGTTGAATCTGTAATGGAGTTTCTTCTTGAGTTAATGGTTATGTTGTTTTGGTTTTGATTCATTAATATCTTTGATATATTTGTAGGTTTTTCAGTTTCAAGGTGACTGAAGGAAAATGGTGTCTACGTTCATTGCTCAGGTAATCATATGTGAAGATACACGCTTGTGTGAACGACTATTGCCTTTTTTGAAATCAGTTTCAAAAGCTATACAATTGTCCAAAATGCAAAACTTCACGATGGAAAATTAACACGTGCACTGGTGCTATCAAGAAAGATATTCCACAGAAAGTACTTATGTATTTTCCTATTATTCCATGTCTGAAAAGGATGTTCAGGTTAGAGGAGATGGCAAAGGACTTACGATGGCATTTTACTAACAAGATTATTGACGAAAAATGCCGATATCCAGTTGATTGACGTGAGATCAAATGAATGACATGTACCCATCATTTGCTGCAGAGTGTAGGAACATTAGGTTGGACTCTCAATCGATGGGTGTAATCCTTTCAACATGAGTAATGTTAACTATAGTGCTTGGCTTGTATGCTCGTCAATTACAACATGCCACCTAACAAATGTATGAAGGAGAAGAACATCATGTTGTCACTCATGATACCGGGTCAAACCCAACCTGGAAACAATATAGGTGTGTACTTGGAACCCCTCATAGATGATTTAAACCATCTGTGGGAGAAATGAGAGGTAACCTGTGATGCATTCAGTCACACAACTTTTACTTTAGAGGCAATGCTTCAGTGGACTAGACAGGTTTTTCCGGGATATGGTAATCTTACATGATGCAAAGTAAAAGGAAAAATGGGCTGTCTTGTGTGTGGGAAACATATAGACAGTATATGGTTGAGTAATGGCAGAAAGCACATATACATGTGCCATCGGAAAGGTCTGTCACCTACACATGTTTATCGAGGAAAGAAAGCATGGTTTGATGGTAAAACAGAGCATTGTAGAAGACGTAGGATTATGAGTGGTCATAACATATATGATTTACTTAGAAATTACAAGAATAACTTTGGAAAAATGCAAATTACTAGTAAGAAGAGGAAGATGAAAGCCTCTGTCCCATCAGACTCGAATATTGATAATGAATCTTGTGAATCAGAGGAAGAAGAAGAAGAAGTATTAGATGTAAAAGAACTTTCTAGATGGAAGAAGCGCTCAATCTTTTTCTAATTGCCTTACTGGAAGGTATGTTTCTAATTATCTTCTTTTATGTTTGTATTCTATGATTTGATATACTTTAGTTTCCTCTAACATGCTTTTTCTTATCTGTCTTTGTTATTTGTTAGGGAGCTGCCGATTAGACACATTTTAGACGTAATGCACGTGGAGAAAAATGTTTGTGCTAGTCTTGTTTCTACCATGTTGCATTGTGGAAAATCAAAGGATGGTCTAAATACACGTAAAGATATACAACTGCTAGGCATTAGAAAGGATTTGCACCCTTAACCCCGTGGAAAAAGAATGTACCTCCCTGCAGCTCTTTGGTCTCTGAACAATAAAGAGAAGAAACTGTTCTTGAAGTGCTTATCTGATTTCAGAGTCCCGGATGGTTACTGCTCAAATATATCCAGGTATGTGAAGTTAGAAGAGTCTAACGTTCAAGGGCTAAAATCACATGATTACCATGTGTTGATGCAACAACTTCTTCCAGTTGCGCTTAAAAGTACAACATCAATTCAATTAACTCAGATTGTTTTATTATTAGAGTTATATGTCTTATTCTTTCATGCTTTTTATAAGCAGGTTTGTTACCAAATGGTGTTAGGATATCTTCTTTCCGTTTATGTTCATTCTTTAATCATCTGTGCCAGCAAGTTATAGATAGGAAGACAATTTCAATAATGGAAACTGAAATTATGGAAACTTTATTCATGTTTGAGAGGTTCTTTCCTCCGAATTTCTTCGATATAATGGTGCATTTGATAGTTCATCTAGGCAGAGAAGCTTGTTTATGCGGTCCAGTTCATTTTCGTTGGATGTACCCATTTGAGATGTGCAAATTATAACTTCTTCATTCATATCTTATAGATTAAACAATCTAGGTTTTAATGTTCAATTTTCATAAACTGCAGATATATGAAAGTTTTAAAGGATTTTGTACGAAACCTGCAAGACCAGAGGGTTGCATCACTGAAGCTTATCTTGCTGAGGAATGCATGCGGTTCTGTAAGTAGTTCGTGAAAAAGACAGCTCGAGTGGAGGAGAAACTCGAAAAAAATACTAAGTATAAGAGCAGTTCTATACTGGATGGTCGTCCTATATCCGCAGCCACTTCATGTGCTCTTACTGAGATCAAGAAGAACATAGCCCACCTAATTGTGCTTCATAATATGGCTCAGGTTGATCCTTATGTGGGGTAAGTGTTTACTAGTTTTCTATTTTAATTTGTCGTATACTGAGTGTTAGAGCAGTTCTAATTTTTCATTATATTTTCATGTCAGTATGCACTTACAACATCTTCAAGACTGTAATGAAAGATGTAAACGTGATGCTACAATGTTATGGTCTACTCATACAAACGAATTTGCAGATTGGTTAAAAGTACAAGCAAGTTTATATTTAGATTACTGGTTCAGAATGAATTATATAAATGCATGTGTTGGATATGTATTGAGACTTAACTTAATGTTAAAGGTACCTCTGAGTTGAGAACAACATGAAGAAAGACTTAAGTTGTTAGCAAACGGTCCTCGCCGTGCCATAAGGTCTTACACTGGTTACATAGCCAATGGGTAGCAGTTTCACATTACTTCTATTGATAGGCAATCTTAGAATAGTGGGGTGTTATATGAGGCTACAACAATGTGTAGAGCTAGTGAAAAGGACACTTCTCAGGTGGTTGATCTTGTAACATACTACGGCTGGCTGATCCAGATTATTATGCTTGATTACAACTTATTTTTATATTCCTTTATTCCGGTGTGAATGGGCAAATAAAGGTAATGGAGTAAAGGATGAAGATGGATTCACACTTGTCAACCTTAACCAAAGTCAAGCATTATTTCCAAAAGATCCATACATATTAGCCTCTCAAGCGAAGCAAGTGTTTTATTCCAAAGTAAATGATGATTCAAGTTGGAATATAGCTATGAGAGGTCCTACAAGAAGATACTGTGAAGAAGATGGTTACTTGGATGTTGGGCCATTGCCAGCTTCAGTTGATATGGAAACTGATGACTTGGTTGATGCAACCAGAAATGCCAGAGCTGGATGTGAAGGAATTTATGTTTGAAAGAATGATGGTTTAGCTTATATACTATTGCTATATTGGTATCTTTGAATGATAATCTATTTTTTTTATGAATTGTGTCCGATTGTTGCTTTCTTTGTCTGTGTATCTCACTAAGTTCTTTATGTCATTTGTTAGCTGTATATTAACAACTTTGTTAATTGTTTCATGTGACCTTAAATGGGAAACCGTAGATAAAAAAAGATAAAAGGTGGTAAAACGACAAAGAAAGAGAAGCAGATTGTAGACATCTATAAAGAGACTCAGCTGGAAGAGACTCATCCGAAAGAGACTCAGCCGGAAAAGACTCAGCTGGGAGAGAATCAGCTGGGAGAGACTCAGTTCAACGAGAATCTAGAAGACACTCAATTACCACATGGAGGAATTGATGGTAATGAAGACGTTGAAGATGGGTCATTGAATGGAGAAGATGAACTCAATGAAGAAATTAGTGAAGAACAACCTAGGGACACTTTAGAGCAACAACAGAATGTATTTGAATCAGCTGCGTCTAAAGGAGTAAATGATACATCGGTTAAGCCTAAAAGACATCGAGGACCAACAAAGATGAAACACATCGCGTGAGACCAAATGAAAGGCAACATGTTGACTTCACTGACATGGGAGAACCTTGTGGTCCTGGTTCAGTGTTGTTATCTTCATACTTAGGTCCTTTAGTTAGAGAACATGTTCCTATAACCATCGAGAATTGGAAAAAAGTTAGTGAAGACATAAAAACTATTTTGATGAAGTCTTTTCAGGTAATCTATAATTTACTACATATATATGTCAGTTTGAATATTTTTCTGTTTTTCACAAAGGTTTCATTAATGGGTGTTAGCAAGGTTTGACACTGATGAGGACTATAAGAAGAGTGTTCTGTTCAAGCAGATGAGATGTTTGTGGAGGACCTCTAAATCTCGCGTGGTTACACAAGTTAGGGAAACTAAAACCTTGAAAGATAGATTAAGTATGTGACCAAACAATGTATCTACTACTTAATGGCGCAAATTTCTCAAGGAGAAAACCAGTGACGCCTTTAAGTATGCACTTATCTCTATTCTTTTATTGATGTACAACGTTATTACATTGTCGTTAATGATTCATCTACAGGTTGTAAGTGCTTCATATAAAGGAATGGTTAGATTGAGAGAAGACTTGGTACAAAGTAGCTCAAACTCATCTCAGGTCACGAGGTTAGAGTTTGGGTCAAGTCGCGTACAAGGAAGGATGTCACACTTGTTAACATAAATGTAGCTGAGAAGATTATAAGTCGCTTCTTTCAAATTATTATATGAACTGGCTTCTATGTGTTAATTATGAATCTGGAGTTGTGTTTCTAGAAAAAAGCAGCAGAGATAAAATGTAAAGGACCGCCAGATTCGACATCAACGAATCCAAAAGAAGATATGCTTACACAGATTTTGTGACCTAATAATCCTGGAAGATTGAGAGCAATGTGTAGAGGTATGAGCATGGCTGAATTAGCTTGTTTCCAAGTTAAGAGCAATTGTATGGCTTCAATGGAGGAAAAACAATTTCAATTACATAATAAGGTTAAGGAATTAAAACAAGTCATTGCCAAAATGCATAATCAGGTATTATCTAAATTCTATTAATTTGTTATACTCATAACATGTGCAACTGAGAGTTATTTAAATAATAATATTCCTATGTATGTTCTTTATAATACAGAGAAAAGAACCTGACATCGGTGAAAACTCTATTCATAGAGTATGATTATGCATTTCATTAGTTATGTTTTATTTATGAGTTGATTTCATTAGCTATAGGTTTTATTCATGAGTTGATTTCCTATCTATGTATGTTCTGATGCATAGTGTAAACACCAGATCACTTCCACAGTGTTTTTTGTTGGACTGATCCTGTTCTGAAGAAACGATTACTAAGGGTCATGTTGTTTCTTATGATGCTGATGATTTAGTAAATGGGATTCCTCTTGGGCCTAATGCTGTGAAAGTTTTAATTGAATCTGCTATCGAACCAGAATCATTTCTCTGGGACCTTCAGCTGAGATGTTTACTATTAACGATGCACTCGGAGAAATGGTTGCATGGCAGGAAGATTACTGCGTTGTTCCAACTAGCGGTCTCATTCCAGAAGAAGTTGGACCTGGGGTAAAACCTTCTTACACGTTGGTATTGGTATTTTATGTGAGTTTTAACCTAGTCTTTGTTATTATTGAATTTGGTGTGCACATAGCCCTTTCACAAGTTCTAGTAACAAATGCAAATTGATGGACTATATTAAGAACGATGACGTGGTTGCTGAAGGCAGGTGGCAGGCTCAAGAGCCTAAAATGTTGGTAATAGAATTCCTCTTGGTCCAAATGCAATCAAAGTATTTGTGGATGTAGTAGTGAATCTAAAAGCATTTCTATGGAGGCCAATCATTGAAATAAGATCAATGGAGCATACTCTGCATAAATTTGTATCATGGCCTTTGAATAGAGTGTTAATGTAGGAGACAAATTCAAAATATGCTGCTAGTCAACCACAAACAACTAAAGGAGCTAGTCAAACATCTTAGAATGAGAAGTCTCTAGTAACTCCAAATGCTCCTATGAAGAAATCTGCAATGGCTACAAATGCTTATATGAAAAACCCTGTAGTTGCATCTCCTTTTCACAGATCCCAAGTAATGTAGTTAACAAAATCAAATCGGAGTTTGTTGTTTTGGTACTGTTGTTTGTTGAAATGGATTATTTATTTTTCTTGGCTGAAATTGTGTTATTGTTTTCTGTTGGTATTCTTGTAGCGTCTTGCATTCTCTGTAAACCAGAAATGCAAATTGATGGATATATCCGGAAAAAACCGTGTCGTTGCTGAGGGAAGTTGGTCATCAAATGATCCAAGCCAACTTGTCCATTTTGTTCCTTTGAGCCCTAATAGTTGTCCATTTTGTGCCTTCAACTATGCTCTTTCATTTCTATATATCTAATCACCAGTCCCTTGTAAGCTCGAAAGCCTCAATTTCTCCCAGATATTCTTCCTCAATTTGAAGAAAAAATCTAACCCTACGTCCGGTGTCGAGGAAGTGTCCGATACAGAAGACGAAAGGGTTGAGGCGTGGCTAGAGTTTTCTAAGCTTTTTGAGACGGATTAAGACTCACAATTCCATGAAAGATCTCATAAGAGACTGATTGAGACTTACCACCATCTCTATCGCTGAAAAATTGAATGTAGAAATTTGATCTCCCTCTCACTCCATTTCATTCGATGCTCCATAATCCATATTTATTGCTAATCAGCTGTAATTTATGAATCCTTTCGACGCTCATATTTTTTTGTGTGCATTCAGTTTTATTTTGCCAGTTTGTGATGATTGAATCAATGTTTACTAGAAACTTGATTCAATTTCGTAGCTAAAATTTAAATCGAAGTTTACTATGAATATATCGGGATTGTTTTTATTTGATTTATCCTTCTCATTCTTGGAATTCGAGTGAGATTTAGTGATTTTGGAGTCTCTATATATCGTTCATTCCGTAGACTACTAGTTTGTTTTCCAAAGACTACCTTGTTTGATCTTCTCCCTGGGATTAAACATGATCAGTTATATTATTTCCAATTTTCAGTTAGAAAGTATCTTTAAATAGTTATATTGAAAAGATATGTATGTTTTAATATTATGTTTTGCTGGATCTAGCATTGCTTTGTTTGTGGATCGGAAGATCTGTTTGGTTTGTTTGAATGTGAATGGAGAGAGATCCATGCTGGATTTGATTTGAATTAGAATTTTTTTTCCTTGTAGTTTGCATATCAGATCATGTACTTGAGATAAAAGTTTAGGGATATTGATGATTCTCATACTTTTGTGGTCATCTTTGTCTTTACCTCAAATCTGTAAACTCTATGATGTATACTTTTCATATTCATGCTGACACCTTTCATACATTTCCTCTTTAATTAGTTTGTAGTTGTTAAATATAAAGAATATGTGTTAAGAGTTAAAAGCATAGGAACGAAATATGTGGTATTAACTTTCTTGTAACATTGTCTTATGATTCAAAGATTGTTCTTGAAGTCTATATCTAAGGAGAACAATATAAGATCAAAACAAGGAGATTGGGCACCAAGATGCTGAAGGAAAAGTATAGCTTGTTGTACTCATAGTCGATTTTAGGAAACCAGGTCATCTTCTTCTTTTATATATAGAACATGATTCATAGATCTCCTGAAGCAAGAGAAATTGATGATTTCCTATGTTACATGTGGCATAGCAGATTCATGAAATTGGTGATGAAGCTTACAATGTAGAAATCTCAAAACGCTGAACTTAGAAGTTAGTTTTGAAGGTAAATGATACTTTGATATCAAATGAAACAGTATTGACCCTTGTCGTTTATCTCTGAATTCTTTTAGATTTTATTGTGTATCTCTAAATTAATAAATGATGTTGAGAGATGTAACCTAGATATCTCCTCTCTTTTAACTTAGATTAGTCATATTCTAATAATTCTTGAGATTCCATTTGTATTGCCTGATTGGGTTCTAATAATCTATTTACTTCATTTCTGGGTTTTCTTTAGATTTGGGTTTCATTTAAGTTCTTTGTTTCCAGAATGTTCTGATTTGTGAGGTATTCTTCTCACCGATGGGTTCAAAATAAGGTAGTATTTCCTATGCTAATGATTTTGTTTCTTGTTTCCCTAACCATTGTTAATTATTTATTCAATGATCACTAACTTCTGTGAGACTCTTCACTTAACATTCTTCTACATTTTCTTATAGTATGAGATATTTTGATGACACTTACAAAGATCTTTTGCTTCATTATAATAGGGTGTGACTAGTGTCAATAGAGAGATGATGGAGGATCCTCTCTTGGCAAAATATATGTAAGGATTTTAGTGAACAACATAATCTAGTTCAAATTGTTAAAGTAAGTGTTTTGGATTTGATTTCTCTCAATCTTGAAAGTACCAGAATAGAGCAATACCACTGGATGTGGAACACACATAAAATTATTTAAGCTTTTGTATTAAGAATAATATAAACAAAGTACAGTCTTGTTTATTCAGATTTACACACCACCACAATTTGGTTTGTCACTGACCTATTCCTAACTACCCAAAGCCCCACAGCACTACAAACTTGTAGCTGCTGCAACTCTCTCTGAACTCCCTAGTTCACACAACACTGCAGACTTGCAACTATTGCAACACACTCTTGAACTCACTCGCTCACACAACACTACATACTTGCAGATGTTGTAACTCTCGAAGCTCTCT
>OVAX01000570.1:0-74285 GCA_900406405.1 Lepidium africanum
AAAATATATTTTTTTTGTTTTACAACCCCTCCATTGGAACCCCCAATGGAGGTGGTCTCAGACTCCATCTTTAATAGGCCTCACATCTTCTGGCACGTAAACCCACCATTTATAAAATTGAAATAATAAAAACTTTAATCGGAATAAAAACATTATTGAAACAACCTAACACTCAGAATTTTAGAGAAATGTCGCATAGAAACTTATATGAATCTATTACATAACATTCTTTAACATGTACCAATGACTCATGACAATTGTGATGACTCTTGAAGTCTTGATCTTATGTGATGACTATCATCACCAAATGTCGAGTTATAACATCATCTACTAATTTCTTGTGAAAAAAAAAAACAAGATGATCAGTTAGTTGTCCAAATTTTGTTGACCAAATCAGCACCATCATCTTTTTGACACTAATGTATCATACACAAATATAAAAGACTTGAGGAGACAAGTCTTATATCAGCACCATCATCTTCAAAATCTGACACTAAGAAACCTAAAAATTGTCAAAGGATTGTACAAATACAACATAAATTATCAAATATCAACTGCCACTTCCATTTACAAAGAGAAACGATATTCTTAGTTTCCAGGATGTGACTCTTGTGACCTAAGAAAACAAAAATGTGAGAATTGCAAAAAAGAGGAAGAAAAAGAGATATTTCACTTGTGAAGTCTAATTAAGTTCTGCTCTGCTTTTACTTCTCTTCATCTTTGCCTTAACTCTTGATTTTGCCATCAGTGTCTCTACTGTGTTTATGAAGTTCCCTATAGCCATCACTACCAGAAGAATGCCACAAACCATCACCTGAAACGATACCATCCACAAAGTTCTCAACATATCTTTTACTTCTACTTCTTTTTTCTTCGTTATCTTATTATATCTATGTTCTCTATCTGAGTCAGGATTATCGGCTTTTATCGAATAAAGAACTGAGAATAATACCTGCCATTCTGCAACAACTCCAGTTAATGCGGCCCTTAGCAGCTGAAGTCCAACGTATGCTTCAAACGCCTGAGTTTTAGAAAAAATTATAGAACTTGTCAAGTTCAATAAATTAAACAGCATAGACCGAGCAAAATTTCTTCTGGGATATGCTTTGAGCAAAGATGTTCTGTCGTACAAGGCATCTAGCAAGTCTCATTACTATCATGAAATCTATTAAACATACGAAATATTTTGAATGAGATATTTCGACTTCCAAATTTATACTTAGGACTATACAGAATTTATGATTTTGATGGTGGATTTACAAAGCCATGGAGATGTTCACAGTAGTTAAAGAGAATGAATCCATTAAAAACTACCAGCAAAACATTCTAGCCTGGTGAAACTTTTCAAAATATCTTGGCATATACTTAATTCATACGTACTCACCTGTAAAATGAACAGTATAGGACATAACAGCCATAATTGTCCATTGACTCCAGCTGTTTCTCCCCATACGACATCCATTCTCTTAGCCTGTAAAATAACCACATCACTTTAGAGCTATTTCACAAAGGTGGATAAAATTTTGTTCTGAAGAACAATAAGTGCACATAATAAGGCACCTTTCCTAGCGCAATACGAGTGTATAATCTTTGCCGTTGGTATCTGTTTTGCAAAAGCATGGCAACTCCTTGCATCATAGCCCATTGTAGGAAAAGATGGACTCCTCGCTGTAGAGAATTGAACTCATCTATAACATTTGCTTTTGCCAACATTTTAGTCTTCATAAAAAGAAATAACTAAAGCATTTACCTGTTTCTGGACACAGTTTGGTTGACCTTTGATTTCCCATGTGAGGCTGACGAGGGCCATCGCCATAGCACAATAGTGATGATATAGCCACCTTCAAAACCATAAGAAGCTTAGAGGTTAAAGTCACTCCCAACCCATGGATATACTTGATTGAAAACCAAACAAAAGACCACTACATCAATACAGACAGAACAATGCGAAACAAAGATCAGAGATCCAAGAGGATTCCATGGAGGCTAAAGCTCTCTATCTCTATTCAAGATATATACAGAGATCTAATTTCTCCTTGACAAAACATATAAGCTACCATTTCCAGTACAAATGGCTACGCATCTATACCAAATTAAAGAGATCCTTTAGAGAAGAAAATCTGCATGTTTGCTAATAGCCTGGCACATGATGAGGCACATGATATACTATATTCCATATAGAGAATCTAGTTATTCGCTGTAAGTATGATTTCCTTGATTCAAGGATAGATTCAATGTACTCTGAAGAGGTGCTAGCAAAGAGAAGCAACGAATGTAGGTTTGTTGCCAAACCCACAGCCATTAGTTACTAGTAACTAACAGAAGGCCACCACAGCCATCTCAGGAGAATACAAGATAGTCATCATTTACTAACTGCAAAGCACGAAACACACCAAAATAGATCTATCTTGGAGAACTAACTAAACAACAGAACAATGTTTTGATACAGTTGAATACAGAATACATAAGCAAGGGAAAGAAATGGGGACACACAAAATCCAAAATGAACCTAGAAACAACACATGTCTGTGGTGAATATGGAGCCTAAAATCCACATGATATCTACTAGAGTAGGTTATGTCCAATGATTTCCTTAAAACTACATGTGATTGGTGAGCATAGGACCTAAGTCACATCACTCTGAATATAATCAATGTCTTATGCCTTCCCCTAGTGACACATGCGTTCGGTAAACAGGTCTTTAGTACAACACTAGCACGACACAAAGGACCCTCTTAATTTAAAATGCACTCGACAGCAAGAGCAGCGAGAAACTTAAAAGACCATAACAGTAATAATCGAATGAGGGAAAGCATAAGAGTACCATGAACGAATATCACTCCCATTAGCTCTTAATATGTTCTCTCGCATAGCCAAGCCAGCATATAGAAACAACAGCCAACCCTGGTTCAAAATGATGAAGATTTTACACTTCAGTCTCAAGAACCTCAACAAATATACAATGTTCAAGCAACCCAAATCGAACTCTTATCATTACCTCATAAAGCTGGACAGGAAACGCAGGCAAACATCCACCCCAATAATAAGATCTAAGGATTAAAAGTGCTGCAGGGAAAAAAAGAAAAAGAAGAGCAGTCTTGTCCTGTTCCATGGCAAAAACATGCAGATTAAGATACATCCGAAGATAATGTCTTCAACACGAACTCGACATTGAATCCACATGCAAGCAAAAGTACTAACTCTATAACTATTGTATTCTTCTTTGACTTTGAGCTGAACGTCTTTACGCAAAGCTCGAACATTTACAGGCCCCAAAAACATTCTCACGAAGCTTCCTACTTATATCAATAAAAAAAAACACAAAATTCATACAATTGGGTCATAAATTAAATCGAATTCAAGTGTAGACATTTGAAGTGATTATAGAATAAAAGATAGAAACCTTGGGGTTTGGATGGGAGGAATGAAGAGGTATCTCCATCGACGAGCATGCATCTAGCGCGATGTAGATCCTCCTCAAGCTGCAAATATGAGGAACAGTTTCGATAATCGAGAACCCAAATCATAGAAAGATAATGATATATAAGAAGCATGCCTTCTCAACGAGCTTAGGATCGAGACTCTTGTCGGAGGCGAGTTTAGAGTGGAGACGACGGACGGAGGAATCAACGGCGGAGGCTTTTTGCTTTAGGGAAAGCTCTTGCTGGGAAGAAGAAGAAATGAAGGAAGAGGCAGAGTCCTGAAGCTCCTTAACCTCATCAATGATCCGTTTAACTTCTTCTTCAACTTCCATGGATGTTGATGATACGAAGAAGAGATCAGATTACGTCTTCGTGAAATTCGTAGAATTACGATTTCTCTAGAGGAGACAAAAGAGAATTCGATTGAAATTGATATGTTCTCGAGGACACAAGAAGAAGAGATGTTTTTTTTCTTTTTTTTTTTTTTGTAATGTGTTTTTTGATATCAAAGGATTAGTGTTTGCATCAGAGTGTGGTTAAAAGTAGGGATTCCCTACAACCAATCACACGCTTACTCACACCCACACTTTTTTTTGCATTTATCTTATATAAAATCAAATCACTAGTATATTTTTTTGGTATTTTTGTTTTTATTTTCTACATACAATCATTTAATACAAATACTAAATTTAATATACCAATTAGGATTATACCCGCGTTATAACACGGAATTCGATTGGTTTTCTAAATCGCGTTTATTTAGTTTGTCAGACCCGTGTTAATATTTTAAAATACGTGTTGATATTTTAAAATATTGTTTTCGAATTGTTGTTTTTTCCGAACTAAAATCGATCTAAATCAGAGACTGAACCGATAATATACCCAAATAGGTCATAAATCTATGTATCCGAGAAAACAAATCCGAAACAGAACCGAAATCAATTCAAGAATCAATTTTTTTTGCTTTTTAGAGTTTTTCTATTACTTTTTTAATTTTGAAATTTTATATAAAATATCTGATCCAGAGTTTGGTTTATACCTAACTAAATTAGATGAACCGAATCCGACAAAATACCAAAATGTTTCCTAAATATATGTATCTGGAACATTGAATCCAACACATACCAAAACCGAATTAATAACCGATATATTTTTTATTAAATTTTAACTTTTTAAACTTTTTTTTATTTTGTAATTTTATATAAATATCTGATTTAGAGCTCGGTCTATACCGAACCAAATTAGATGAATCGAATCCGACAAAATACCAAAATGTTTCCTAAATATATGTATATGGAACATTGAATCCAACCCGTACCGAAACCGAATCAATAACCGATATATTTTTATTAAATTTTAACTTCTTAAAGTTTTTTCGATTAAATTTTTTTAATTTTGAATTTTTGTATTAAAATCTGTAACAAAATCTATCTTAACCTATTTTTAAGGGTTGTTACTAACTTTAGATTAAATTTTATCATAAAGTTTAAAACATAGTCTAAATGAAAGTGTCTCCCGCTTTAATATATAAGACTAGGATTATACCCCCACTATAGCGTGGGATTTGATTTTTTTTTCGTTTTTGTTCATTTAGTTTTTTAGACCCGTATTGATGTTTTGAATATTATTTTCGAGATGTTGTTTTAGAGGTCATAAACCCAAACCGAAATCAACCTGAAATAGAGGAACCGAACTCGGTAAATTATCCAAATAGATCATAAATCTATGTATATGAAAAACTAACCTAACTCGAATCAAAACAAAATCAATAACCAAATTTTAGCTTTTTAGATTTTTTTTTATTAAATCATTTTTAATTTTGAATTTTTATATAAAAATACACGATCCTGAACTCGATCAATACCAAACCGAACTCCGTTCGAAAATTTAAAATACCCGGATAAGTATTAGAACAACCTACCAAAATACTAAATTAGAGGAACCGAACTCGACAAAATACCAGAGTATGTCCTAAATATATGTACCCGAAAACTGAATCCAAACCCGAACCGTAACTAAACCAATAACCGATTTATTCTCTGATCGTTTTGTATATTAAATTTTAGTTTTTTGGAGATTTATCTATTAAATATTTATTGATTATGAATTTTGTATAAAAATTTGCAACAAAACTAATTTATTCCTATTTTTAAGGGTTGTTATAAATCATATATTAATTTTATCCTAAAGTTTATAACATAAGTCAAAATGAAATTGTCTCCCACTTTAATACGTAAGATATCTACCTTTTTTGTCCGGTTACTAACCTTTATTTTCTAAATTGACCGATAATAAATATTTATTTTTCTTTTCTTTTTTTTTTTTTGGTAAAGAAAGATTTATTTTTCTTACAAGACAATAACCTTATGGGCATGACTCATTTTTATGCCATAAAAACATGAATAATAGTAGAAATTAATAAAATAAAATTACAAACTTCCATAATGAAGTTCTTTTTCACTACTTAACTTCGTATAATAATATAACCAAAAGCGCAATACAACGGAAAAATACCAGAGCTTGCGAAAATTTTAGATATTTCCGAAAAAGATAATGATTCCTCCTGTAGTGAATAAGGCTTCTATATCCCACAATGAAGTTTCCATTTACTACATGTATACATAAGCAAAATATATTTGAGTATATTACTAGAAAAATATATAAATTACGTAAACTAATTCTTCTTCGGGTCTAAACTTACAAATTAAATCCACTAAATTGCAGACACATTTACACATCGAGGAATCGAGTTTCACCGTCTACATTATATAGGAACTTGGCTATTGGGCCGGCCAATTATTATCCATTGTTGAAAAGAAAAAAAAAACCTACAGATTAACAGGAAAAAGAAAAAAACAGAAACAGAAACAACAAAAAAAACACGGAAAATGAGAATGGAGTTCCAATAAAATTGGAACACTAGTTGTTGTTCTTGTCAGAAGGTTGACCAGTCCAATAAGTCTTGACTGCAACAAGAATCTTCTCAGGATTATAAGGACCTTTCTCATGATCCACAATTTGAGTCTTCCACTTCATTCCTTTCACTATCTTCTCTACTTTCGTCAATATCTCCACATTATCTCTCATCACAACTGTTCCTTCAGGTCTCAATATTCGATCCATCTCCAATAATATCAACGTCAAATCACACCTTTAACACACACACAGACACAAAATATTCACTAATTGTGTTTACAAATATAGTTTTGAGTTTGAAGGTTTATGAAACTTTACCTGTGCTCGTATAAGCTAAACAATCCTCCTACATGAATCATGTCATAAGTTCGTGGATACGTTGAGAATCCTTCACACCAATCCTGATACGTTCCAATCAATCCACGTTCATAGATTACACCTAATGTTTGTTTCTCTGCATCAACTGGAACAACATTCATAACCCAAGAAGGATATTTCAGCATTGATGCAGCAAATCCACCGAGAAAAGCATTCATGTCCATAATGTTTCTGAATCTTCCATGTGAAAGCTGTGGGATTATCTTCTTGTAATGAGCTATTCTCTCTTTCCAAACTTCATTGTCTTCTCTGAATTTCTCTGCGTTCATGTCTGGTATTGTTCCTCTAATGATTCTAGGAGGAACTGCAAATGCTCTGTCTGGCCAATCCTCAATTGCACCACCTGCAGATTCATCTGAATTGCTTGTTTCTGGTAATGGTGTTACACAAGGTTCCAAATCTTTGTACCTAAAATCAAAGAGAGAGATCAAGTTGGTTCTTTCCACTAAGTTGAGAGATGTGGCAAGATTTCTTACCAAGCGAAATCGGCGTTATCTGAGTTACATATTTGAGGTGATTTTTTGCTGTCTTGTTTGAGTTTTTTACACTCAATGTGATTCAGAGGTTTTTGCCAAATGGCTAAGTCACCTTTTTCAATCACTTTCTTCCAGCAAAGACTCTTTGCTACATCTTCTATTGATTCTTGCTCTTGATTCAAATCCTCTTCTGTTCTTTCCCAGCCTCTCCAGTATTGTTTCCAGTTAATCGGTGGACCTGACAGGATCCAGTAACCTCCTGGTCTTAAAACTCTGTCAACCTCCATCAGGTACAAACCACCTGCATCAGAGATTTTAGTGTTTTGTTTCTTCTTCAGCTATGATCAGAAATTCAGAAGTAGAGACTTGAGGTTTTTTCATTACCGTATTTAAACCAAGGGATCAAACAACGAGAACAATGGGCAAGATCAAAAGCTCTAGCTGGATAAGGAAGTCTTTTAGATCCCATAATCCCTATTATTGCAGGAACTCCACGTTCTAACGCAAACTGGACTTGAGCTTCATGAGTATCTCTTGGAGCAAAAGACACTGCCAATATATCTCTCTTCAAGAGGTAAGCACCAAAACTCGCAACCTAATCAAATAAACATCTATTGGATTACTCAATGAACAAAGGAAGACTGGAGAATACACAAATTGTAAAAAACTTACACCACATCCAGTATCAATAGCTGTTCTGATTCCACCATTAGTAAGAGGAATGAGTCTAGCAATGTCATCAATATAAGCATCGGCTCCACGAGGAAACATAGTGCCACCACCAGGGAATCTAAACCGGTCACCTTCTACTTGAATCCAGTTTTGGACTGCTTTCTCAACACTAAGCTCCTTGTGAGGGATGTTGTCATACCAAGCATAGTCTCTACTTTGTGGCCATTTGAATGGAGTCTTGTAATTTGGTGGAGGTGGAATCAAACAATAGAGAAGCTCATCTTTTGAAGGACAGTGTCTTTCTCTATATTTCATCATGTTCCTATCAAATCTTCTTCCTCTTTGTCGATCTTCGCAAGGAGTATACTCACTGAGGGATAACTCACATGGTTTGAGGTACTTGATAGTTTGGTTTTTGTCCTTCAAGTCAATCTGATTATGGCTTTTGAAATCTAATTCAGCTGGCTCTGAAGATGAGGAAGAGGAAGAGAAAGAGGAGGATGCAGAAGAAGAAGGATTTGATAGAGTTTCGCATCCGACTTTCGAGTAAGCAGATGGGACGTTACTGTTTTGCCATGCGCCTAAAACGTAGAACAAAATGCAGAGTCCACTTACACCAAGAATCAAAGTTAGTTTCTTTCTTCTTGCTTCTGTTTGCTGATGAAGACCAGTGTTCTCTTTCGCCATTTTTGAGTGGCAAGACTGATTTCAGACAGAAACAGAGGAGAAAGGCAAAATCAATATCCCTTGTAGATGGTATAAAACTTACAAATTATGATTAGAGAATAAGAACAAATAGAAGTCCATAATCAATATTGTTAAGGAATGTCAAATGTGAATCATCATCATAGACAGTAATGTGATAAGATTATTGAACAAGAAGAAGAGAAGAAAAAAAACAAAACTAAGGTAATTAAAGAAGAAATTGTCTCTATTCTTTAGCAAAAAAGGAGATAGGAACAATTAAGTAGAGAGAAAGTAGGAGTTTGACCACGAACAACCTCATTTTCCTCTATTGCTTCCTCTAATCTCGTTTTACCATATGTACACAAACAAACATTTGGTTATTATATTTAATGATACATTAAAAATATGTACATATCGAAAACCGAATTCAACCAATTTCTATGTTGTAATTGAAAGAATAAGTAAATTGTGTTACACTACACACAAGGATTGCTGATAAGTGATATTAATTCTTTTTAAAAATGCTTTTATGAACTCTGTTACTCTAGTAACAGGCATTATATATAGATAGACATAGAAAAGTATATGAAGTGTAGTGTTTACCTTGAAAACAAGAAGGGAACTGTTAGAAACTCTATGAAATAGAATCTGGCCTCTCTATAGTAGTAGTCTGTGGAACCAAATCCATCAAAACATGTCTAGGCTGCTGGTTTCTTAATTCCTATTGATTAGGGTTTCTTTTTGTGGAGTCTGCTCTTGCTTTTTCATCTTCTTTGACTGAGAAGACTTTACATAGGCTTTAAATCACCTCAAAGCTAATCTCTTCCTTATTTAGTTGAGATTGGCATGTAGAGCAAACCTTGTTGGAGAAAATCAAGGAAAAGATACTAATTTTTAAAATTGGTTTCTCACTAGATAAATTCTGAGATCTTGAGGACACAAAACATTTGTTGGTATCATAATCAACCAAGAACCAGTCCTGTCTTATCTTTGCGTCATTAATGTCTTCTCTCAGTTTTTGTTTTTTTCTTTGGCTCTTCATGGCCAACATCTTATCCTCACATAAACAGGGTAACATTTGATCTAAGCCAACATTCTTACTGTCACTCACAACAGATACTACAGACAGCTAAGAAGAAAAGAGTACAGAAGATGTCGCCAAAACTTCTGTTAAAAGAGAGTAAATAAAACACAAACAAAAAGGATAATGAGTTTGCATTATCAATGGTTCAAAAGAAAAAAACAAAACAACAATCCATAATATAATTGTAAACAAAAAGCTATGACCATATCTTCCACTATATAAAATCTAATATAGCATTTTCAATAGCTAACTTCATTCCTCAATTGCGATCTTGCCCTTCTCGCTCACATAGATACCATCAAGAAACTTTCTTATATCCTTGTTCTTCACATGACATTTCTGCTCAAATATCAAAACCATCATCAAAGAAAGAGTATTAACAAAGGTAATGTCTGAAGCTTTAACAATTGCAAAACATAATGCGATTAAACCCATTACAAATTAGCATGACAACAACATTTTCAACAAAATCCATCACAAAAAATTCGTAACATTTTGATGCAAAGTCTGCAGTATTACAATTGCAAACATGATAGCAACCAAACCCCATCACAGATTAGCATTACAACAACATTTTTACGAATCAAATTCAATACATTTTACATTTCATAATCTTTAAATACAAGGATTCTATCACATTTAAGGCTTAAATCACAGAAAGCAATAAAAAAAAGTACCTGATTGATCAAAGCGCAAGACCTTGAAACTAGCTCAATATCATTTCCCTCAAGAACAATCTCATCTTTAACTTTCTCGGATCGAACAATCTTAACGCCCTCTAACATCTCAACCTTCCTCACCTGTTTACTCAACATAAATGTAAAATTCTTATAAATTCATCAATAGCAAATCGAAATTGAATAAACTCGGACAAATAAAAAGCTACACGAACCTTCTTCTCGCCAAGGAAGTTCCTAATCTCGATGGATTTGTTATTAGCATCAATCGACGCATTAATTGGGAAATGAGCATACACAAACCTCATCTTGTATAGAAAACCTTGAGTAACACCAGCGATAAGATTAGATACGTGACTTAAAGCAGTTCGAATCGCAGCACTGCTTTTTCGTGACCCAAACCACGAATCAATCTTGAGTTGTCGTTTTCCGGTGACTGCGTCCTTAATCAACTGGAAATCGAGATTGAGATGCTTGAAGTCACGAGTGAGTTTTCCTCGTGGTCCTTCAACTTCAATGACCTTGGCGTGTACCTTAATGGTAATGCCGTCGGGAATGTCCATCGTCTCAGATGACAAAATGGTCTTCATTTTCCCGACTCTAAGGCGAAAAATTAGGCGACGACTGCTTGAGGTTTAGGGAAACAGAGAAACCCTAACGTTCCTCGCGTATAAATAGGTCCCCCATAGGGATTTTAATTAAAGATTTTGTAAACCCGATCGCGGGAGTTAACCGGTGTAACTTTCTGGTTACTGGGTCACCTGGTTATTCGAACCGGAGTATTCATATGAATTGTAGATATATATTGTTTTCATGGGGAGTATTTCTGTTTATGCCAAAATTAAGTTTTAGGTTGTCTAAAATCCCCGAAGTCCTCTGAATATAACCATTAATTTTAAGAGCTTTTCTTTTTTTTTGGTCAACTTTACTCAATTACAAATAAAATGATTTCAAGAATAGGGTACATTGTTCACAAAAACTTGATTCCTAGAAAAACTTCTACCACTACGAGTTAGGAAATCGATTTTGTGATTTAGAGCACGAGGGATCAATACCAAGGAGCATGAACTGAAGAAACTCTCGAGTCTTGAGAAATCATCCAGGTACGGTTGGAAAGCTGGTCATACCGATGGGTCCTCTATCATCTTGACTAACTTAGAGCAATCTACCATAAATTCCACCTCTGTAATCTGAAGGGATCGGAGGCAGGTCATAGCACAAAGAAGTGTCTCAAACTCTGAATGGAGTGGAGAGAGACTTCGTCGAATGCTTTGCGCTCCCATGTTTTCCCCACCACCCTCAAACGAAAAACAAAACCAACCTAAACCTGAAAACAAATCAGAATCTTTCCATGATGCATCCACCACACATCTGTGTCCAGTAAAAGCTGGATTGGTCCTTATTGGTCTGGATATTGAAGCCTTTCCATTTGTAATTATCGGTTTCTCTCCAAGCTTTATAGTCCGCGAATCATGGGCTAAAGCCCAAACATCTGCTTCATCTTCAGCATCTATGATAATTTCTCTGGAATTTTTCTCTTTATTTGTAAAAACTTTATCATTTCTCGCCTTCCAAAGGAACCAAAGGATCCAAGGGAAACTTTTTTGAACTCTTCTTGTTTGGATAGTCGCCAAATAAAATGGTCTAAGTTGGAGAAAATAGAACCGTTTGGAAACTGTGGACCTGCCGAGACTTTTGAGAGTGCCCAAACTTGTACAACTGGAGGACATTAAAAAAAAATGTGATTAATTGTTTCTTCATCCGCCCCACATCTATCACATCGTACATCACACTGAATTACCCTGCTTACTAAACTTGCTTTGACAGCTAATTGGCTGGATAATGCTTGCCACATGAAATGTTTAATTTTTGGAGGGGCTTTGATTTTCCACACTTGAGATTGTAGGTCCTGAATATTTGGGCCGTAAATAATGAACGAATGTTGTGCGATATTTCTCTCTGCCCAATATCCTGATCTGACTGTGTATGTACCAGATTTGGAGAAAAACCAGCCGAAACAATCCGGCGTAGGAGTTCTTGGGATATGTATACCCAAGATAAGCATAGCATCACGAGGACAGAAAAATTGTCTAACTAAAGCTTCACGTCATAGTCTTGTTTGAGGATCGATCAAGTCGGATACTCTTAAATCCAGGTAGAAATTTGGTCCCGTATTAATTGCTGATCTTGGTAAAGTATCTGGAATCCATGGGTCAGTCCAAACCCTAATGTTGTCACCATTTCCCACTCGTTTGATCAAACATTTCAATAATAGAGCTCGGATTGAGACAATGCTCCTCCATCTGTAAGATGGTGAATAAACTCACTTGGGATCCATGGGGTTAGAATTTGAGAAGTAATGTCCTTGTAAAACTCTTGCTAATAAGGAATTGGGAAATACTAGGATTCTCCATAGTTGTTTGGCCAATAAGGCAGAATTGAATTCTTCTATTGCTCGGAAGCCTAGACCTCCCTCAGTTTTGCTCCTGCATAGGTTTTCCCATCGAACCCAATGTATGCCTTTAGATGAACCTGAATTATGCCACCAAAAATTGGCAATGGCCGCTGAGATCTTGGATGTGACTAACTTGGGAAGTCTATAGCATGACATTACATAAGAGGGAATCGCCGTAAGTACCAATTTTATAAGGACCTCTTTTCCTCCTTTTGAAAGAAATTTCGCTGACCATGAGTTAATTCTTGCATCAATTTTCTCTTTTACGAAAGAAAAAACTTTAGATTTTGCTCCTTCCAAACCTTCTGGTAAACCCAAATAAGTTCCCATACCTCCTAACGTATTTATCCCTAGGATTGTTTGAATCTCTTGCCTTCGAATGGGGTCAACTTCTTTACCAAATTGTATTGAGGATTTTGAACAATTTATTTGTGTCCTGATATGGTTTTGTATTCCTTGAGAATATTTAAAGTAGTGGAAGCTTCCTCACTATTAGCCTTGTAGAAAAAAATACTGTCATCCACAAATAGTAGATGCGATATTGATGGACTGCGTATGGTAATCGAAATTCCCGTCAATTGGTTTTGCAGCTCTGCCTTCTGTATTTTTGCGATCAGCGCCTCCGTACATAGAATAAACAAATATGGTGATAATGGATCACCTTGTCTCAAACCCCTTTGTGGGGATATACTTCCTTTTGGAGTTCCATTTATAAGAACAGAGTACCGGATTGTCGACACACAGTGTAGTACTCCTTTTACCCATCTTTCGTGGAAACCTAACTTTAGAAGTAAGTTTCTAAGAAAATCTCATTCTATTCGATCGTAAGTTTTACTCATGTCTGTTTTAACTGCCATACATGCTCCTTTCACTTTTTTTATTTGTTTTTAACGCGTGAAACACCTCTTGAGCTATCAAGATATTGTCAGAAATGAAACGTCCTGATATAAAAGCATATTGAGTTTTCGACACCAGGTGGGGTAAAATTGGTTTTAATCTCAAGCAAATAACTTTAGATATGATTTTATACACCACATTGCAGAGACTGATGGGACGGAATTCCATCATTTTGGTCGGTCTTGAGGTTTTTGGAATTAAACATATATTCGTAAGATTAAGATCCTTATCGAATATACCCGTCTCTAAGAAATCATTTACCAAGCGCACTAAATCCTCTTTTATGATATGCCAGGATTGCTGGAAGAAAAGAGTTGTCATTCCATCCAGCCCCGGAGCTTTTCTGGGGTCCATCAGGAAAACAACTTTCCTTATCTCCTCTATTGTCGTTCTTGCTAATAAAATCTTATTCCAGTCATCTGATACTATTGGTTCAATCCCTTCTAGGACTGAATCAAAATCCATCGTGCCATTGGAAGTAAACAGATTGTCAAAATATTTAACCGCCTCCTCCGCAATATCATCTTCCTGATCAATCCATTAGTTATCCTTATCGAATAGGCCAACAATCCTATTCTTTGCTCGTCTTTGTTTCGTTTGGGCATGAAAAATTTTGGTATTTTTATCCCCTTCTTGAAGCCATTTATTCCTGTTTTTTTTGTTTCCAATATGCTTCTTCTTCTTTATATGATGAGCAGAGGTCCCCTGCGACTTTGTGAATTTCCTTAGTGGGACATGAATCTAAATTCTTCATTTCGTCTAACTTAGTCTTTAGACTCTCTATTCTATCCTTTATTGGTATTATCTGTTGTTTTCTCCATCTTGATATCTCTCTTCGACAATTAGAGATCTTGTTTGATATACGACATATGTGTAGGTTTGCATATCTTTTCCATCCTGTTTTGATAGCTCTTTCAAAACCCGGCTTGCCAACCCAACTTTTATCAAAACTAAAGCGTGGGAGTCTGGTTACCTCATTCTTTTTCAGTTCTACTATAATCGGTTGGTGGTCAAATCCTATCATCTTCAGATATTCTGTTTTTGAATTTGGGAAGGGTGAATACCAGTCCTCATTCCCAAAAGCTTTATCTAATTTGCATCTGATAATCTCATTTTGTCTGATTCCATGCCAAGACCAAGTATCACCAATACACGGAAATTCAATGAAACCATAGTTTTGTAACATGTTGTTGAAAGGCATGAAAGCTTTTAGACTTCTTATTCGACCACCTAATTCTCGTGGTGCCTTGATATCTCATTAAAATCCCCAATTGTAAACCACGGTTCTATTCTCTGGATACCATATCGAGTGAGTCGTTCCCAGACTTGTTCCCATAAATTATAAACGGGTTCTCCGTAGATGAATGATATATATCTTTTGACCTCGTAACTCGAGAGATATATCGATGATATTTTTATCTTTATAATTCAAAGACACATTGAAATAGTTATTATATAATAAACAGAGTCCACCACTTGCTCCTATAAGTTCCACTGTGATCATGTGATCCATATTTAAACTCATTGCTATATTTTCCATGAAGTTCTCGGTCTTTTTAGTTTCCATCAAAAATAAAAAATCCAAATTAAATTGTTTGACCAAATCCTTAAGATAATTTCTGGTAATAGGGTTTTCAATACCCTGACGATTCCACGATAAGACTTTAATCATAACAAATGTTAACATGGAGACCTTGATTCGGCGATGCCATAGAAAATGTAAGATGATGAAGCTTTTCCTCAAGTATAATATATGGTTCCTCAAGAGATATTATTCTCCAAAAAATAAAGAAAAAACTTTCTTATTATTGGATCAAAAACATAATAATTGAAAAGCAATTGGGCTCACACAGCCAAAAAAAAACGAGATAATGAACTTAACCATAGAAGAAATAAAACATCAAACTTAGGTGGACGATGCCAAGGTTCAAGAATTTGCACCATCACCACTCTTTTGACTGCTAACAACCTTTTTTCCTGTCTTATTCTTCTTGAGTCCTCCCTCTACAATAGTCAAAATGTTTTGCTTTTTGGAATTTAATCCTCTTATTCCAGCACCTTGTTTCAGACCTTGTTTTGCTGATTCAGTTGATACCGATTTAGAAACTTCATTTTCTTTCTCTTTTTGTGGAGAAAGAGGAGGTTTCTTTACCAAATTGTTCTCTCCCAAGGCTTCGAGACAAGCTTTTCTGTCTTCCTCACCATCGACAGGTGAATGCTTCAGCTTCTTGGAAGATGATAATGCTTCAGATGCAATCTCTAGAGTATTTCCCAATTGTGCAGATGGCTTAGATTTAGTCTCCTCAATCTCTTCCACGCACTTAGTTTTCCTACAATTTGGAGAGAGCTTTTCACTCAGCTTTTGATCATCATCCTTATGTCCTTTGAGGTCATGTGATGATGTTGTTGGCAGACTTTGAAAACCTGTTGATTTGGGAACATACTGTGGTGTAATCTTCTTGTTTGAGAAGTTTGTTCCATACTGATAAAATTGATTCTGTCTTGATGAACGTTTAATTTGCCGACCTTGGTCCTTTCTATCATTGTTGATTAACGCTCCCTTGAAGCTTTGGTCCCGGTCAGACATCCGATCTTGTCGTTCTGGTCTGTCTTTTTCCACATCCCTGTTCTCATGCTTGGCTAGGCGCTTGCATCTTGTTACATCATGGTTGATGTAATTACTGTAACTACAAATTCCTTGTAGTCTCTCATACTTTATCCTAACCAGAGTCTTTACACCCTCTTCAAACTCTACTGCTGTTTTAAGGATTAGCGCTTTCATTACGTTAACCTCCACCATAATCTTGGCTCCATCAGTATCAACCTGTAGGGCTTTCCTGAATTGTTCTCCTATAGCCTGAAAAACCAACTCTGCTGCATATTCTGCAGGGACGTTGGAAATTATAGCCCAAAAGACCAATGTATCCGGATACTCTTCTGGTGCTCTTGGTATCCATTTGTTGAGTGTAGCCATCCACCCATCGAAATGCGTCGGGCCTAGCTTAATGACTTCTTCCATATCCTTTACATCCTTGAAAGTGAATTGGAATTTCCCAAAACCTAAGTCTGTTCTGAAAACTCGGTCCTCCATGCGCCAAATATGTGGGAAACTTTGTAAAAGCGCTCCGACTTCTTGCTTTGATGGATTGAGACATCTCCCCAATAACACTTTTGAGCACTTTGCTAACAAAGCGCTATTGTCGAATTTTAGGATTTTAATCCTTGGAATCACTGCTGAAGTGCTTCCTGCCATGACTTTCTTGTTTAAGTTGAGTTGGGCCATCTCTGATCTGAAATTGTACAAAGACGGAAGTGTAGAGAGCTTTTTAGAATGTGGGATTCTACACCATGAGTACCAAAGTATTAATAGGCGAAACATAGGTTTAGGTCTGCCTAGAATATTTCCTTGCCAAATTTTAGAGTATAGCTCACCATTAAATTGGAAGATCCAGTTGAACAAGAGAAGGAAACTAGTATCATTTCCTTGCTTTTGAATAACCCCTTGATTATAAGGTCAGTCATCATTACTCTTGTCATTATACTTGCCAGTGTTAAAACTTCCCTTTCCTGAGATATTTGGAATCAAAAGATTGTCAAAATCTGACTTGATTTTGTAATCAAAATGATAAACATAGAGTTCGTATGAGAATAAGAAAGTATCTTTAACTTGATACCATAGAAAAAGGAAACTCCACCTTCCTTATTGAGGTTGACGTGCCTTCTGTGTCTGCCATGAAAGACCACCTCTAAAATCTTGGACTGAGAAATATATGGAATTTCTTGAGAAAATTATTGACATCTCCCCTTTATAATTATGAAATGTGAAACTTGCGTAACTTGATAGGTCGCTTCTATTGACAATTAGAATAAGAACACTTGCTTAATTCCTCTTTGTTTGAAAAAATTGGAAACTTAAGATCACCTTTTCTGAATTGAAATGATAACTCTCCAATATGCTCCAAATCACATCCATTGCTAACTTGATTTTATATAAAAACCACATCTTCACAGAACTGTGATAGATAACTTTGAACTTGTTATAATTGACCTCCAGCTTCTCCTTCGCTAACTTGATTTTATAAGTAAACCTTTTTTTCCACAATTATGTGCAAAAACACATTGCTCTTGTTAAGATCGTCCTTCATTATTTCTTTTAGTTCGGACAAGCCTCCTTAGTGAATAGCAAAGTCACCTTCATAAATCTGTCTCCATTAAATGGCATCCCCAAATCCAAAAGGAGAACAAACTTAAACATCGTACCTTGATTCATTGGAGGTAACGTCCTCCTTTCTTGGTCATGACAAAATTGATTTTGCCATAGAAACTCGCTTTCTTTTGCGTTATTATGTTCATGAGCTATTCTATTAAATTCCTTCTCGATCATGGGCCAAAACCCCTTATATATCGCCGTCCTTAGATTCACCAGTGGAACCCTTATCCTTTTTCTTTCTCTTCGATCCTCCTCGGAATCCTGTAAATTCTCCTCTTGCAGCGCCGTATCTTGAATCGACGTTAGAAGCATTCTTTTTTACGCTTGAACCTTGTCGAAAATTGCTCTTTTCATTTCGCCGGAAATCACCTAATTTTTGCTGGAAATCGCCTCCTTTACATTCCTGTAAATTACTCTATATGTTAAGTCAACTTAAAGTATATTTTTAAGAGCTCTTTATTATTTTTATTTAGAAACTAACTTTGGCCCACATGTGAAATGACAAAATTGCCATTGACAACATTAAATAGAAGAGAGAGAAAACAATAGAGCACTAAATGCAGGGAACAACACATTTAATGCGTTGTATCCGCGTGTGTACACGGTAAAACATATTATACTGAATAACAAATTTCATATATGCTAAAATTAGATGTAACAACCAATAATATATTTTGCATACATGAATAACATATTTTGTATATGCTAACATATTTTGTATCTGCTAACATATTATGTATCTGCTAACATATTATGTATATGCTAACATATTATGTATCTGCTAACATATTTTGTATATGTTAACAGATAAATAATTTCGTATATGATAAAGAATTTTGTATCAGGTAAACGATTTTGTACAGCCTACAAAACCACGTAGCATGCAAAAATCATAAAAGGGTTGTTCATTAAGTACCTGATAAAATAAACAATTTTGTTTCGAGTAAACGGTTTTGTACAACTTACAAAAATACGTAGCATGCAAGAATCGTAAAAGGGTTGTTGAATCCAAAATCAAAATCATGTTTCACCATTTAAAATCAAAATCCAAAATCAAAATAGGGAAAAATTGCAAATCGATGAAGTTGATGAAGCAAAGAAGAAGAGTTGAGAGAAAGAGAGAAAATGAAATGTGAGAGAAAAGAAGAGGAGAGAGAAATAATGGTGGTTTTGTGGAGAAGAAAGAACATGGTTGGCCAGCCAATAGTACAAAAAGCATAAGGGTAATATGGGCCAAAATAAGATCCAATAGACATAGGTTTTATAGGAAGGGTAAATGGTTAATTTTGAATTTAAAAGAGGGTAATGAGCCAAATTTCTCTAATTTTAATCCATTTATCCTAGTTTATTACGTTTTTTCCTCTCAAGCATGATTACCGAAGCTTCTCTTCTCTTCCCCTCTGTCGCTGCCTGCAGAGGCCATTTTTAACAACTATGTTCTGCGCTATCTCCTTTTCCCTCACTTTTCGTTTATCCTTGTGTGTTGCTCTCAATCTCGGCGGTGACGTCGAAGACCACTACGGTGGTTCTAGAATTGGAACATCACTTATGCTCTTCTACCGAGAGTGTCCACCGAAGCGATGCAAACCATCGGCCTTCGCTTTCAACCCCCTTCCGCCGATAACCTCGGATCCGCCGACCTTCGGGTCCTTCGATGACACCTTTTGGCGAGTTCGATCCACTCTTGTGCTGCGAGATCTGCTCTCAGGTGTTCCGCCGGTTTCCTCATGGCGAGATTTGTTATTTTAACAGTTTCTCCCTCCGAGGTTTTACCGGCAACCGAGATCTCTTCTCAACAGCGCGATTTATCCTGCTTTGCACCTGTTTTTGACCTCCACTCTACGACTTATGTTCAGTGGTTGCTGCTATCAAAGACCTTGTGAGTCTGTTAAAAGGATTTTAAACTCTGTCATAGCCGATTTCGAGTCGGTGAGGAGTCCAATTGACATAAACTCTACCAGAAATTTTGATGCAGAAGTCTTCTTCTTGGATTTACTAGTATTACCGTACCAGAGTTCTTCCGGTTCCAGCGAATGTTGGCCAGGCGGCGGCTCTCCTAAATCCTGGTTGACTTATGCGACACTAAGGTTTGGGCTTAGAATCTGATGTTCATTTTAGATGGTTTTGGGCATGTGGCCCAACTTGTTTTCATGCATTCCTCCTTGTTTTGGAGGCTTTTATCCAGCCTTTTGGGTTTTATCTTTGCCTGCCTTTTAATTTTTAGTTACCTGTTGTGGTCCATGTATTTGAGAACCCAACTGTATGAATTTTATTGAAATGAAATACAATATTTTAGACCAAACAAAAAAGTTGTCTAAAGTCCCATTTTTCAGAATCTTTTCAATCTTGCTACTTCTAATAGTGATTGTTGCAGAGAGAATGATCAAAACATTCATTACATCTATGATTTTTAGAGCTAGGCATAACTATTCATTACTCAATTCATATTCATTATGCAATTCATACTGACTCAAAAAATTAAATACTTGTTAAATTAAGTCAGGTAGTAAAAAAGTTAATTTTAACACTCACAAGTACGTGTCATTCTTTATGCCATAATTTTATAATCATAGATGTTTGAAATGTGGCAAAAAAAAAAAAAAAATCAAAGCAGCATTCTCTAGTCACATTAATTGCGACATTCGGCAATGTAAGGATCAATAGTTCTTTGGAGCTGGACGTGAACTCTCTCATGTCCATGTATATGTCCTCCATGACAATCCTATAGTTTAACATTTCTAAATATTCGAATATATGTACAGTTATGCACTGTTTTTCTTTCCATTACGTTGATCATTCATAACTTTTTTCCTTTTTTTTGAAATTAATATGAACGTGATCATTCATAACTTTCAAAGCACTTTTAAATAATTTAACAATCCTTTGGACATGCGCATGCCAATATATATCACACATATATGTATCATTTTATGAACGTGTAAATATACTTTTCCTCGTCAGAAGGCCAAACCTTAGGCTTCTCACTAAAAGAAGTTAACAACATTGATTAATTAACACAAAGAAATGAAACACAAGTTTGCAAGAGCGTCGACGTGCGTTTAAGAAATCGATCACGAGATATGAGGACAAAAAAAGCTGCTTACTTTACTTACATAACATCATCATCTCAATTCCTACATAATATTATTCCTTTCCTTAATTAAGTTAATCTCTTGTTTACTCATGTCATAATGTGTCTCAGCTTCTCCCTGCTCTTTATATATGTATAACCATCGTTTACGCATATATATTGAGTCCAATATTTTCTATGTTTCTTTCTAAAATCTTTGATTCAAGATGTCTTTCTTATTAGTGAAAAGTCTTAAGTCCATTGTCTCTGTCTTCACAAGAATTTTCTATTTTCGACGTCGTCCTCATGTATCAAATCCAACAACCACCACACATATAAGTTACTTCAGGATTTCTAAGAAACGTCCACTCTCGTTGCAGGTTATCTAATTATTCATGCACATTGTCCCTTAACCTCAACTCAATATCATGACCATTTGGTTCTCAGTTTGGTTTCATTTGAATCGTGATTGGGTTTTGATTAGTGATCATACGAGGACAAAGTTTTTTTTTGGGTTTTAAATGTTATAATATGTGGACAAATTTTTCTTTTTTGAACAAAGTTAAAACCAATATATATTCAAATTATATAAATGTATATCCACACTTTGTTATATAAGAAAAACTAATGTTTTTGTGTTCGGTATCCGTGATACGTGAACTACTAGATGGTTGAGCTCAAGGTCAGAATGTGTTGCACTGGTTGCGTCAGGATCGTTAAGAACGCTGTCTCCAAGCTCCGAGGTAACATATATAATCAATCATTTCTCTCGTTAAAGACAAGATTAGCTAATCTGCCGGAAAACCGTCCAAAATTCATCAAAATATTTAGTTAGAATTATATTAAGCCGAACCTGAACCGAAATCAATCTGAAAAAAACATGTTCGTGCCGAAACTGCGTTTATCATAAATACTTACAGATCTTGAACATAAATACCACAAGTATTGCTTTGAGTTCAGTTCATATCCAAAATCCATTGGATTCCGATTGGTTCTCGGATTGAAAAAAAATCAGAAATTCGGGTAGTTTTAGATATTTGGGTAACTTTTAAGTATTGGGATATTTGTTTATTTATTGGTATTTTGTGTATTTTTTTGAAAAAAAAATCAGGTAATTTTTAAATATTCGAATATTTTTCTGTGTTATTCTGTAGGACAATTCAATTAGAAATTCTTGGAATGTCTATAAGAAATTGAAACGAATTCCATCGGAAATCTTATCAAATATAATATTTTCCAAATCCATCAGTGATCTTAATTTGTGTACTACATATAACGAATGTGATTATAAATAACAGGAGTTGATTCAGTGGAGGTGGAGAGAGAGTTAGGAAGAGTAAGAGTAGTGGGTTATGTTGATAGAAACAAAGTACTCAAAGCCGTGAGACGAGCAGGGAAGAGAGCTGAGTTTTGGCCATACCCTGAACCTCCACTTTACTTCACAACTACTGAAAACTATTTCGTTGATCCTTCCAAAGAGTTTAAAGAAAGTTATAACTATTACAGACATGGCTACAATGGTACAGACCAACATGGAAATATCCCTATAGGTTCTCGTGGAAACGACAGAGTTAGTAACATGTTTAATGATGATAACGTCAATGCATGTCGTCTCATGTAAAATAAATTGTCTGAAAACTTGGAAAAACTAAATTGTAGTTATAGTGACATTCTGTTTATACTTTAAGATGATAAAACTAAGAGAATGTATATTATACATAGTAATAATGTAACGTGTAATTAATTACAGTTTTACATAGCCCTTATCATTTAGTTTTTCAGTTCGGATCAGTTATTTCAATTTTATAATGTGGCAATCATCTAGGTATTGATTAACATTCGGTTAAGTTTGGGTCTAATCTCGTCAGTTTCTATTCCAAATGCATACTTAAAATGACAACCACATTAGAACCGAGATAATTTTGATTCGCAATCGTAAAAGTAACCAAATAACAGTTCATATGGTTAATTATAATTAAAAAAGTAAGTAAAAGTAACCAAATAACCAATAGTGCCGGTTTCATGGGTGTGCTTCAGACACAAATGCATAGGGCCCACTGTTTTTTACAAAAATAAACTATAGGGCCCAATTTTACAAACAAAAATTTTTAAGGAGTTTTTTCTGCAAAAAAAAATATTTACAAAAAGCCTATTATTAGATTGACTCGGTACTATAACCAAGTATAATGGTAATTAAAAGTAACCAAATAAGTGAATAAAACCAAAGAATAGTGTATTAGTATAAATTAGTTTTGATTTCTATTTGGTTATTTTTGGTTTTCCGTTAAAAACTGAAGTCATCAAAATATTAGAATCGAACGGTTCTTTGTTAGTAACTGAAACCTAGCCGAATACTTGTTTTTGTTTTTGGTTCAGTTGGGTTGGAATTTTTTGTTCCAGTTTTTATATACTTATGGTTTTGGGTTATCTATCAAAGATTCGTTTAAAGCTTCTATTTCGTAAGAAATAAAGAGTATAGGGTCATGTAGTTAAATACGAGAAAGTACAAAAGTAATAAATGTCATTAAATAGAAAAACAAAAGACAAATGTTCTTTAATCAGTAATCTGACAGAGCAGAGTGTAACGGGAGGGGAAGCTTGAAGCTCGTCTTCTCTCCAAAATCCCTTCCCTTCTTCATTTTATCCACGCATTTCGTATCCATAGCCACAGAGAAGAAAATATGAAGCAGTATGATCGTAGTTTGTCGCCCTTTACCATTGGTTCTTCTTCGTTATCTCTTGCTACTTCTGAATCTGATCCTGCAGATTCCTTCTGGGGTGATTTCAATTTTGATTTCTCCTTTTTGACATCCGAAGATCAGAAGACTGGCCTCGACTATCATGTTGATGATGATCTTTCTGATTTGTCTCTTCGCTCGAGTGTGATTAAAGGTGAATTTGGTTTATCTTCTTAAAGGTTATGTAACTTGTTCTTGCTGTGTATATAGATTAGTGTAGAATGTTTGAATTTGAGTTAACTAAGATCCTTGCGAGAAACTCGTTACCAATTTGGTTTTCAGTTGTGTGGTTTTAAGTGTGGAACTGAGATTACTGTTATATATGACTTTTGTGAGTTTTTTCTTTGTAGTGGAAGAATCAAAGCTTTATGGTTTAACTGCTTCTGAATTGAGTAAAAAAGGAGACTTTGCACGGCCTGTGAGAGAAAATTCTGATTCATTTCTTAAGCTCCCAAATTTTCTTGACTCAGATTTGAAATGTGTGGATTCTAAGCTTTCACTTTCATTAGCTGTGGATTCTACAAGCAATTTTGATTTCAATGTTACCACTAGCGAGAGACAAAGATCTCAGCATATTGCACCAACAGCATCAATTACTGAAGTTACTAGTATAACACCAGTGGCTAAGATTGCTTCAGTAGATAATGATAATTCTAATGAGGCACTCTGCATTATGGACAAGTCAGCTTCTTTGGGTAAATTTTTGGTGAGAAAAGATCTCTGTAAAAGAAATTCTACTCCATATTTCTCCAAAGCCAACAGAATTTTACTGTCTGAGAAATCATCTATGCGCATTGACCAAGATGACACTGAGGTGGATTCTCCTTGCTGGAGAGGAACACAGTCTACCAATAATGCGGCACCAAGTATCAAGTCTTTTAGTTTCAGTCGATGTAGTGATGATCCAAATGGTCTTCATGGATTAAATCCTTTGGCACCTCATTTTATACCGTCCAATGCTAAGAAGACCTTAGAAAAGAATGGGAGAGTATTTAAAGAAAACAGTTCTTCTTCTTTGAAAAAGTCTCTGTCTTCATCTTCTAGACTATCATCAGGAGAGTTCGGCATAATCGATCCTTTTGAAGCTGGGATTGAGCAAAATTCCGATCAAAACAACAAGATAGGCATTCAGATTCATGAAGCAGGTGAAAGTTTGGGTTTGGTTTCTCAAGATAGTGATTGCAAGACTATGAGCATATTGGATATTACCAACGAGTTTCATAAATCTAAGAAGCTGGATCCTTTGGCCCCTGTTTTTGTTCCTGCCTGTCCAAAACTAAATGGGAAGCATGGTGCAACAGATCACATCATAGCTATGGATACAAATGTTAACTCAACTTCTGTTTTAAGTTCTTCAGACAGTATGTTGCTTGGTAATGTAAAGGTTGACACACAGTCTTCCGAGGTTGACCACAGTTTAAGGAATCGTTACTCTAATAATGTTCATGAATGGGGAACAACATATTCATTCAAGCCTCAGCTTGGATCTCAAGTTGAGATCTCTGAGAATACTAAACTAAATAGTTCCAGCAACAAAACTCATGGTCAGAAGAAGCTGAATCCTCTGGCCCCTCAGTTCTCGCCACCAGATACTAAAAGAAAAGTATATGGCTATGAGGAAAACCAAGCTGCAACTGATTTACCACCTATGGCGAATAGTTCCGTTTTGGTCTCTCCAATTGGATATAGGAGTTATAAAGGGCTAAATGCAGAATTAGCTCAATCCTCAGGACAGCAGATTGGTGATAAACATGGCTGTTCCACAATATCATCATCTCCAAAAATGGATGTTAAGAAACTCCTTGTGACAATTCATGGACTGTCAGAGTTGCTAACACATGTACACAGTTCAGAAACCTCAGATTCACCAAATAAGGAATATCTTGATCTCATCAACTGTACTGTACAGAATCTCAATTCGTACATCGATAATCGAGTCCAGGAGCACACTGGGAAGCATGCAAGCGCTGTACACAGTTCCTGTGATTTGAATTTGTTCTCTAATATGCGTCAGGTATGTTCTTTTGATAATTATAAGTACATTCTAATACATAAATTAGTGCAAGTGAGATCACCGAAACATTTCTTATACCTTTTAAACACCAGGGGATTCAGGGAACTTTCAAAACGCATGAAAAAGGGACATTTTCAGTTTATCTCTTCTGTCCAGTTCCAAAGTTTTGTTACCTTCCTTTAAAACATCCAACTAACTGTTTTGTTTTACAATTTCGCTTGTACCATATTTCTGTAATAAGCAGGTGGAAAATTGTATCATCATTTCTTGTAGATATACAGAAACGATAATGTATTAATCTATCTCTAAGATTCCAAATGTTCTCTATAGCAATCGGTTGAAGACCATCAGCTACCAAAGGCGAATAATATGAGTGCCAACTCTAACATTAAAAGGAAAGAGAAGTACTCCATGGTTTCAGGGGATATGGTACCAGATTCTCATTTTAGATCTGGTGTGTCGAAAGAAAATGGCCTTGGCAAGGTAAAAATTGTCTGTACTTATATACTTTCACTAATGATATAGTTGCGTTCAACACTATCTGTTTGAGAATGTGAAGGTTAAAGTTCATCATCAAAGAGAAGAGTTAATTGACCCGCAAGTGTTATTTTATAAAAGCTTATGTTTCAAGGCTAAAGCAGATAAGTCTATGATGGAATATGAAACTTTGCTTTCGAGAACAAGTACGTGAGCAAAAAGTAGGGAGTTATAAGGTAACATTAAATCACCCCAACTCGTAAACTATAGCAACAATGTCAAAGATTGATTACTCTTTTGTATGAGGTCTTGCTTTCGATTTTGCAGGTTAGTTTGTAGAATTCCAAGCGACTGAACCTCAAAGCGAAGCCTCAGAATCTCAGGTGTGAGATTGGAATGTATGACTGTATGAGGCAATGTTACATCCAGCTAAAGAAAGTTTTGCTTGCAAGTGTTTGTTGGTAGAAATTGAGTAAACATTTACTGTATGTCCAATGTGAAAAATCTGATTTTGGTTTTTCAGCTTTGTTTCTTCATTCGGTTCTTAACCCAATTCTTATATTCTAAAGTTGACATTTCGAGGATTATATGGTAAAACATTACTCGTTTTTTTGTCAAAAACATTACTCGTTTTTTTGTCAAAAACATTACTCGTTTTTGTATTCTAAAGTTGACATTACTCGTTTAACAATCATATTAAACAGTCTTGAGTCTATAACAATATGACATAAATGCCTTAAATAATAGATGTGAAGCAACATTGTTTTTAGCTCATACTTAGGAAAAGAATAGCCTCAAAAGTGGAGAAACACAAATCATTGTTCGAAATAAAATTGCTAGACGAGTAAGAACTGAGGGGAGAAAAAACAAGGACCATGAAGAGTTTCTCTGCAACTCAAATCTACGTAGTGAGTTCCATAATGGCGGAAACAATATCTCCGTCAGTGGCTTTAAGAGCCTTAACGGCTTTGGGCCTTGAGACACCAGCTTGAGTCATCACAAGATCAATGTCCTTAGCTTCAACACCAGTCTCATCAACATCTTCATCTTCTTCCTCATCTTGTGGAACTGTAGCTGCCTCAGAAGCATCATTGTTAGGAATCATAGATGCAACATCAGGCATCTTGAACCTCTGAGCAGCTTGTGCTTGTAGCTGAGAACTCATGTCATCAATCTTAGCCTCACCGAAAATCACATAGGTATCAGTGTTGGGACTCTTGAAAACATCTGGCTTCGAGATGACAAACAACACCTAAAATACGATGCAACTTTCAGAATCAAACATTGTTATACACAAGAATGAAATCAAAACAAAGGAAATGTGATTGCTTAATTACATTCTTTGATCTCTTGATTGTCACTCTGCTAACATCAGTGACTGGTTTCATACCAAGTTTCAGCATTGCTTTACGGCTTTTCTTCTCGCTTCTACTTTGCTTAGAACCCTCATTCTCACCAACTCCTACACATAAACACACAAATGACAACATGAAAACCGTAAAATTGTATCTCTAGAGAAATGTAATACAGAGCAAAACCACAAAAACCTGATGAAACATAGAATACTAGCAGTCTTTATCTCACAAAAAAACAAAAAACAGAACAGATGAAACAAATCGATTCAATGGCAAATCCACAACGAAAACATTTTCAATCACTCGCAAGAACAAACCAAAGGCTATCTAGTAAACAAAAAACCAGATCGAGGAAAGAGTAACATACCATCGACGTTGTCATCGTCGTCGTCATCAACATCATCGTCTTCCTCTCCGTCTTTCACATCTTCAACAACAACACCGTTTTCCTTCTGCTCCACACAAAACAAAAACAATCCAGCAATCGTCAGAACAACGACAAATCGAAAGAACTCGGAAGACAAAAATGGAGAGAAAAAGGATACAAACCTGGAGCTTCATTTGCTCTTTGATGGCATCGAGAAGCTGCTCCTCGTTAACTTCATCAATAACTGGACCAGGCATTTTCGTGTTCAAACACTTATCTTCTGCTTGGCAAGAAAATGATAACCCTTAGAAACAGCGCAGCGAAACTAACCCTACTCACTTTCAGTGGCGATAAATAAATAAATTGTGAAGATGGCGTAAGTTAGTATTTGGGCCTCACTTTATAAGTTTAATGGGCCTATTCATAGCCTTGGCAAAAAAAACGGGCCTATTCATAGCCAATTTAGTTATTATGTAGCCCATTAGACTAAATACACATTTGGATTCATAGACTTACTTAACCATTAAGTCTGTTTACATGGGCCTTCGACAATGACTCGACCCGAAACAACACAAAGACACCAAAACCAAAAGTTGAAGTCTGATTCAATCTTGAAACTGAAGTCTACTTTATACACAGCCTTCACAATTTAGAAAATTCCTTGACAAAAGTAAAATGTGCAATCTATTGTTTTAAGTCGCATTGTCTTATATAAAATTTTTTTGGGAGTTAAATATTTTTCTTTATCAATAATTACATCAACAAAATATAATTCATAGTTATTTTCCAAACTCTTATTTGTGTCAAGTGGGACAAACATGATTTTTTGAAATTAAAATCAAATAGAAAAAATTGACACTTTCCGAAATTGTATTATGTAATGGATGGAATCAAATTTATGAAAGATAACCCAGTAATAAATTTTGTCCATTGGAAATGAGTAGCATAAACGATAACACCGACGTGTTGATGTGATGTGGTCACCAACACATTATCGTTGACTCCAAAGCACTAAATTGCAAAATCATAAAAACGTATAAGAAGGGCGCAATGGTGACGTTACTCACTTGACGTCATATTGCTCATGACATACAATTTTTTAACGCCTGTATAATTATTTGCCACATGTAGATTACTTACATGTTAATCAACTCCTTAAATTCAGTAAAAATAATATTAGTACTTTATTGTTTAGATTCTTAATCTTAAATTCAGTAAAAATAATATTAGTATTTTATTATTTAGAAACTCTTAAGAATCTAAGCCAATTGGATCATCTGTTTTTTTGGCATAAATTCAATTAAAAAAACAATTTAAAAAAAATACAGTCGGTGATTTTAATAAAAAGTCTTGCCAACCCAATTCACCTACAAGCCTACACTAGTGTGCACCGGCATAATCACTAAAGTAATAGATGTATTTAATTAGTACATTCACCTTTCAAATCAATTGTAAAATAATTCCAACGGAAAATTAATTATATTAAAAGAATTTTGAAAGCCAAAAAGAAAGACTAAAAATGCAATTATATAGCAATCAAATGAAGAAAAAAAGAAGTCTAAAAAATACTATATTTTTATCAACTGATTGAATATCATTGATTTGTTTTTCTTAGCTGACACTTAATATTCGTATTTGCTCCATAATATTATGAAGGGTTTAAGAATTTAGAAAATGGTTATGAATTGAAAATTATCAATCTAACTATTAGGAAAAAAGAATCCTTTTTTTTTTTTGATTATCTTAAAATATATAAGTCGAAATAAATAAAATATCCAAAAAATATAAATCTTAGATAAGAAAGTCACTGAGTTACTCTTAATCTAGTGGTAAGGATAATCCAGTTAATGACTCAGAACATCGCGTGGACAATCGGGGCTTATCTATCCTATTATTGACACACAAAAAAAGAAAGATCACAAAAAATAACTTGAAAAGAAAAATTTCTTTAAGTCGAGATAAGATGTTATGGCTCCTTGCACCTTTACATCATATAAGGTCCAAGGGAGAGAGAGCACTTTCAAGCTCCATTTGCAGGATTTCATATTTAAACACATTAGACTACAACTCGCATGATTACAAATACTACAAGTCTTATTTTCGTAACAAATATCAAGCTGTCAGGCTTAGGTCTTTTTAAACCTAGCATGTGGATGTGCTAACATGATAATTTGATAGACGACCAAGACAAAGGGTTTCCCATCAATCCATCAGGAAAAAGCCAGATATAACCAAATAAGCGCACAATAGATTGTGACACACCTTGGACGTAAACATGTTTGATTCTGACCTAAACCCCAAAAAACTGTGTTATAAACAGCAACATTTATTAACACTTTTAAGAATATCATATTGTTAAAATTTGTAATGTAGTGGTCTTAAAACATCTCAGAACAGCTTGTCCTTAATATTAAAATAATTCATCCATTGAGAGAAAGCTGTAATATTTTGAGATTGTCAATAATTAGATTGATTAAGACTCAGTATTACATAAAACAAAATTTTCCATTTCCAAACCATATCAGCTGATATGCGATTCCTTGTAGTTAAATTATGGTAAAAATGATTGCAAATATGAAAATTTAATCACTTGACTATATTTTTCTTTCTAAACATTAGATTTCGTTTAATGATGTCCCAACAAAAAAAAAAAAAAAAGATTTTAAACTAGAATTCATAGGCTGATTCTGTAATATAAGGAGTTAGAGAGTCATGTCTATGGTTTAAATAGCTAGAGATTACATATAAACTACAAGGTGGCTTTTCTGCATGTGTGGGTATAAATTCTTTTAAATGTAATTAATTATTAATTTATAACTTTATTTTATATGTCAAGAAGTAGATGGCCAGTTGACTTGCTTTTGATTTAGCTTGACACTAGGTAAGCGGTTCAAATCCTGCTAGTTTCAGTGGGATTAATTTGTCGATCCCATTAGTAAAAAAAATTTTGTTTTATATATTTATAATTATTTTATTTCTCAAATCCACATTCATCTCATATGAATCGGAATTGTCAATCAAAACATTGAAAAATTGTATAAAACGTAGAAAAAAAAAGAAGATAATTGGACGTTACAACTTGTATATTAAATTCCGTTTTTTTTTTTTTTTGGTTAGATTAGGTAAAAATATATAAACCTACAATAGACTAAATCTCTATCAAACAAACAAAAAGCCGAAGATCAATGACTCATTCTATTCTGTCTGCGGATAGAAGAAGTCATCAATTTTTTAACTTAAAATGGTTAACATTCAACTCACAAAATCAAATTCATATTACTATTAGTTTTGACGACATGTGGCAAAGATCGTCCGGTGTATGTCCTTTATATAACGTACTCCATTTGGGATTCATGCCATAACATTACCTCTCTCACTTTCAGTTACACACCAATCATGGCTTCTACAATATCTAAGCTCCTTGTTTCCGACATTGCCTCTGTGGTTAGTCATGTTCCTTCAAGATATGTCCGACCAATCTCTGACCGTCCAAACATGTCCAATGTTGTAATTTCTGGCGATTCTATCCCTTTAATCGATCTTCAGAATCTCCATGGACCCAATCGAGCTTACATTATTCATCAAATTGCTCATGCATGTTCCTCTTATGGCTTCTTCCAGGTTAGGCCACTAACAAATTCACCTTTTGTATTTACTCTGTTTCATTGCATCAACCTCGTCATTTCTATTTTAATTTTATGAATTACACTAATAATTTTCTCGTTTTTCATACTAAATTTTTGCACTCTATACTCTTCCAAATTCAGAACAAATGTTACTGTTGCATGTTTTCTCTATTTTACTACAAATAAATTTCCATGTATTTTTACTTTGTTTGTTTTAATCAAAATGTTACTGTTGCATGTGTCTCTATTGTATGACAAATAAAATTACTCTGGATTCTCACTTTGTTTTGTTCAATCAAAATGTTACAATTGCATGTTCCAGATCAAAAGCCATGGAGTTCCAGAGAAAACGATAGAGAGAATGATGATTGTTGCAAGAGAGTTTTTCCGGCAACCAGAGAGTGAAAGGGTAAAACATTACTCTGCAGATACAAAAAAGACAGCAAGACTCTCCACAAGTTTCAATGTTGGCTCTGAAAAAGTCTCAAACTGGAGAGACTATCTTCGAATCCATTGCTTTCCAATCGAAGAATTCATCGATGAATGGCCCTCAAATTCAACCTCATTTAAAGAGATCACAGCTGAATACGCTACAAGCGTTAGAGCCTTGGTCTTAACACTTCTTGAAGCAATCTCAGAGAGCTTAGGCTTAGTGAAAGATCGTGTAAACAATATATTAGGCAAACATGGCCAACACATGGCTATAAATTACTATCCACCATGTCCAGAACCGGAACTAACTTATGGACTTCCTGGTCATAAAGATCCAAACTTAATCACTGTTCTTCTTCAAGATGAAATCTCTGGTTTACAAGTCTTTAAAGATGGTAAATGGATCAGTGTTAATCCTGTTCCCAATACTTTTATAGTCAACATTGGTGACCAAATGCAGGTACTTAGAAGCCAATTTCAGTAACTTCTTTGTTTTGTGTTATTTTTTATTAACTCGTGGTCTCGACCGAAGCCCAACTAATTCCCAAAGAGCCATACCTATGACTAGTGTGATTCTTGGTTTTCTAATAAAACCAAAAACATGGTTCCTCTGGCTAAACAGTAGTAACTTAGTTCGAACTCAAGGCTGATGAATTTACAACTTACTCCAAGCCAATTCCTACAACAAGGCTAACCACTACTTGGTTAACTTCTTTGTTTCTTTACTCTCTTTTGTGTTAAAGCTCTTTTGTGGTTTCTTTTTTATTTTAGGTTTTAAGCAATGACAAATACAAGAGTGTGCTACACAGAGCTGTTGTCAACAGTGACAAGGAGAGGATATCGATACCGACATTTTATTGTCCTTCTTTCGATGCTGTGATTGGTCCAGCACAAGAGCTGATCAATGAAGAAGACTCTCCTGCTGTTTATGGAAGCTTTACATATGCTGAGTACTATGATAAGTTTTGGGATAGTGCACTTGCAACTGAGAGTTGTATTGACTTGTTCAAAGTTTCTACCCCTTAAGTAGTGTACTTTAGTATCAATCAGCCATGACAATTAGGTTTATCCGCAACTATGTTATAAAACTCTGTTCGACAAATTAATAAATAAAACAGTTGTAAAAAAAAAAAAAAATTTTTACAAAAAAACTTTGAAGTATATACTCATTTTTATTTTGAACTTCCAGGATTACACCTTTTTAATAACCTACCTAGATTATAAATTAGAACGAAACTTTTATAATAGGGTGAATTTGCAGAATGATTATTTTTGAATAATAATGAATAATATAACCATAAAAATTAACCACATTCACTATTCTACTCATGTAGTAATAGCCGATTTGCCTTTACAAACATAGAGCATCTATATAATATAAAACATTCATATAACCACAAAAACAAACACAAATATAGTTTGAACCATACAATACTAAAAAATAAAAGTTCTATAATATAAAACTAGTTAATAATATATTTTTTTAAAGTAATTTTTGGTAATTTTTTTAAAATTTAAATCTTAGTATACGTAGGAAAAAATGTAAGTTTTAAAAAAGAAATTATTTGATTTAAATTAGTTTTTTCATAAGAAAATGTAATATAAATAAAATAGAGGTGAGAGAAAAAATTAAAGAAAAAAGATAATAAAAATTTTATTAATTAAAATGAAAAGAGTAGAATGATATATATTGTATAGATATATAAATTTACCGTAGCATAGTTAGTTTTTTTTTTTTTTTTGCTTTTATAGTTATTAATGTTAAGAAACCTAGAGCTTTGTAAAAGATTTTCAGTATTAACTATGAGAAGGCAAAACTTTATATACAGTGGCGGATTGTAAGGTTATTAGTAGTGGGGCATGTGCCCCATACTCTTTTATTTTTTTTCTTATTATTTGTTTTCATTTTCTACATAAACTCAATCATTTTACTTAACTCCCAAAATAATTAAAACCAAAAAGAGCCCAATCTATATTTTCATTATATGTTTATTTTTTTCCAACTTGTAGGAGGATCGATAAATAATTGTTTTATATTTTATCTCTTCTGTGAAATTATTTAAAGGGATTCTTTCTAAAATGTTCTATTGACTTTGGTCAATGAGTCAAATAATCCACCATTTTCTCTCTCCCAAAAACTTAACCAAATTACCCTTCATTCTTTACATAATTTCGAAAATATCAATACTTTTTTATTTTTTTTAAAATTTTTTTCGGAAAACCTAAAATGACCAAAATATGTATGAAGCCTTCTTTTACAACAATGTCATCTTCTTCAATTTCACCAACCACCATTACCAACAAAAAAAAAGCTATAAATGCTCATGAATCAACCTATTTTCGAGCTATAATTGCTTATTAACAATCTTCAACCATATTATCTTCCACTCTCTCTTCATTTGTATCAATAAAATTTCTCAAATTTTCATTTTAACATTTCAAAAATCTTAAAGCTTTAATTTTTCGGTGCATTTATCAACTAAAAGTAACGATTAACGGTGCGTTTCGACATTCTCGGCATCTATATAACTCAAATCTAACTAATTTTTGCATATTTCAAAAAAGTTGCAGAGAGGAGACTTTATATGAAGTCTGTGTTCCTTGTAGACTTCATGTGAAGTCTGCAAGTCAACATAGAAGTTAGTTTTACATTATACTATTTTCTGGATTCAGAGAGTAGACTTCAGTTGAAGTCTCCACATTCTTGTTTGGATACAAAAAAAAATTAAACGAAGACTTCACCAGAAGTATGCAGAAATCTGAGTCAGTTTTGCAATTGACTGAGAATTTGACTTTTACGTAGATTTCAGGTGAAATTTCCAAAAAACACTCAAACTTCCCTGAAGTCTACATATATTAGAGGGGTTATTTTTGTATTTGACTAACATTACAGTTATTTGACCTAAAATCTGATAATTTTTGTGAAAGCGGAGACTTCACTTGAAGTCTTCTTATATTCCGAAGACTTCATGTGAAGTCTACGTTAAATACCAAATAATTGACACTACATATGATTTCTGCGAAATTAATAAACAAAACTAAGTATTTATAAAATAAAGGAGACTTCTCCTGAAGTCTTTTCCATTTACGTTGAAGACTTCACTTCAGAGACTTCACTTGAAGACTTATGCATTAAAAGTCAAACTTAGTCAATTGCAAAAGTAACCCCTTTTTTATAGAGTAGACTTCAGTGAAGTCTCCGAAATGATGTGAAGACTGCACTACAAGAAAACTGGCAATTTGTGATGCCAAATTTTCGTCGCAAAATTGCTACACATTTGCAATGCAGTTGCGATAAAATTTCCAGCCTCGAAAAAACGTTGCGAAATTGAGATACATTGGGCCGAGATGAGCTTTATCCGAAGTCCAAAATGTACCTTGAGCCGTGTTGGATTTATGTTGGGCTAATGGAGGGGTGAAACCCACCTCCAACATGAACCACCGTCAGCTACCTCCGCCTCTCAACCACCGCTCTCTGCCGCCGGTGACCTCCTCTCACCGCCGCCGACCTTATTTCTAGGTAAATATGTGCTTTTTCTTCAATATTTGTGGATGGATTTGCAGGTTTCTTTGCTTTTTGGATGGATTCGAACGAAACAATGTAGAATTTAGGTGATGTCTCTGCATAAAATTCATTATCCTGGGTAATTGCAAATATAACCTCCAAAAATAGAGACTTCATATGAAGTCTCCGTCTGGAAAGTCATCATTTAGTCAAATGCAAAAATAACCTGCGGAGACTTCAGTTGAAGTCTCCTATTTATCTTTGTAGACTTCACCTGAAATCTACTCTATTGTAAGTAGACTTCATGTGAAGTCTTTGATCGTAAGAGATAGACTTCACATGAAGTCTCTTTAGGTTTAATTTCCAAAAATGCATTTAAAGCATGTTTTTTTTTATTTTTAATTTTTATTGTATTTTCCTATGTGTGTTCGATACTTATTTGCTTTTGTACAAATTTACCATAATTATATATTATAGTTAAGTCTCTGTAAATTTTAGAAGTGAGATAGGTAGTTAGCTCATTCAAAATAGACTTCACATGAAGTCTACTTGGAGTAGATTTCAAGTGAAGTCTGACACGTAAATTTATGTATAAATGCATTTAAAGCATGTTTCAATTTTTCTTATATTTTTTATATAGTTTTCCTATGTCAATTTGATATTGTGTTTACTTCAGTAAAAATTTAACTTGTTTATGTATTATAGTTATGACTGTATAAATTTTAAAAATAATATAAGTAGTTAGATCATTCATAGTAGATTTCACCTGAAATCTACTATGTCAAGTATATATTTGTATTATTTTTTTTTTGTTTTGTTCATGATATTATGTGAATAACTTAGGGAATTCTTCCTTGTCCTTCAACTCACTTTTTTAAAAGTTATTGAAATTAATAAAAGTTTGATATTTTTAAGAACTCTTTTAAACAAAATAACAGAAAATTTGTTCGCTTACATATAACAACTTGTTATAATTCATGTTACATAATCAATAATATCCATCAGTGGCAATTCCACACTTATCTACAATGTAATATTTACAATTTGTTGATAAAAAATTATCTACAATATGTTCTCTTTGCTGGCCACCCGATTTCCTAGCTGCATTTGTTCGCTTAAGAAAGAAAGAAAAAGAGAGCAGAATCAAGATCAACAACCACCTTCAGTTTTGAAGAGAAAGGAGTCTCCTTCAGAAGTCTCACTCAGAAGTCTCCACAGAAGTCTTCTTAAAAGTCTCCTTAGAAGACTCTACCAGAAGACTCCACCAGAAGTCTCCTTAGAAGATTCTACCACTCTATCAGAAGACTCCACCAGAAGACTCTACCAGAAAACTCCACAAGAAGACTCCACGCAATAAGCATTAAACAAAGCAATTAATCAGCAAACGTACAATTTAGTTAATACAAATATTAGAAGTTTGTTGTTCTTTTATGTACCAAAAAGGTAGAAGCACAGAAACATAAAATAAATCATATCAAAAAGATGATTAAATAAAAAAATCTAGAACTTTTCACAAGATCTTATTTCAAACACAAATTTTTAATTAGAAAACACAAAGAAAAATCAAACTTGCTCACAACTATCAATAAAAATGAAATCTTTCACAAGAAAAAAATGATTTTTCACAAGAAAAATTTAAAAAAAAAATATTTCACAAGAAAATTTAAAATAAAAATGATCTTTCAAAAGTAAATTTTTTTAAAAATAGATCTTTCACTAGAAAAATTCAAAAAATATATATATATATGTTTCACATTATATTTATTAAAAATATAATCTTTAATTAAATATAATAAAAATCAAAATTTTTCACAAGATCTCAAAAACAAATCTTTAATTAGAAAGCAGAAAAAAATCAAAATTTCACACAACTTTCTTTAAAAATAAATTTTTTCACCGAAAGTTAAAAAAAGTTAGATCTTTCAAGTGAAGACTACATGTGAAATCTTTTCCTAAAAATAGTAGACTTCATATGAAGTCTCCAATATACCCTAAATCATAAACCGTAAATTCTAAACAATCAATTTTAACTCTATTAAATATATGCATAATTTTACTCTTTTGAATATATGCATAATCTATTAACATTTACAAATTACACATGATTACCATATCCTATTACCATAAAACCTTAAACTATTCCACATGACATAGTTTGTTTGTAAGCTTTGTGGTTTGATCTTATTTGACCATGTTTTAGAAAATTTTTATTTTTAATACTTGATATTTGTTTATTATTAGATTTTGTAATCAAAAATTATAAGCATATAACAATAATTACTATTTCAATTTTAAATGATATATATATATATATAATTGAGGAGAAGACTTCACCTGAAGTCTTCTGTAACCCCTAAACCTTAAATTCTAGATCGCAACGCAAAATTTTTTCTATAACACACAAAGGTTAGGCCAAAAACTTATAATTTCTAAATATATGCACAATTTAACTCTTTTATTCTATTTTTATATTGCAAATACAAAATTTACAAAATCCCACATGATTATCATATCTTATTATCCTAAACGATGACATAGTTTGTTTATGAACTTTGTGGTTTGATCTTTATTGATCTTATTTGATCTTGTTTTATCGGATTTTTATTTTTAATACTTGTGTTTGTTTATTATTAGATTTTGTAATCAAAATTATAAGCATATAACAATAACTACTATTTTAATTTTAAATAAATATATATAATTAAGAAGAAGACTTCTGGATTCCGGATACTCATCTGAGACCTGCAATTGGTCTCGATCCTTCAATTTATGCAGATCTTACTACTCATCAATTTATTAATCCTCGGACAAGATCATGGCATGAGACAATATTACGACAATATTTTATCCCGATAGATGTCCAGTTAATTATGGGATTACCTATATCCAATAGAGTAAGACATGATTACTGAGGATGGCACTATACTAAAACAGGCCGTTATACAGTCAAGTCAGGATATTTTACTGAGGATAATAATTCTCTGCTTGAGACTGGTAGACATGGTCCGGATTTCTGGGCATTGCAAGCCAAGATTTGGAAGCTTGATTGTCCAACTAAGATTAAATATTTCATTTGGAAAGTGTTATCTGGATGTACTGCGGTAAAACATAATCTTATTAGTAGGGGAATCAATTGTGATTCTAAGTCTAGTATGTGGAGCGGAAGATGAAACAATTAATCAAGTCCTTTTTGAATGCCCCCCAGCAATACAAACTTGGGCATTGTCATGTGTGCCGTCCGTGATGAATATTTTTCAAGCGAAGTCAATTTGGTATAATCTTGATTATCTTTTTTGGTGTATCCCGGATTCAATTGATGTAAAAATGTTCCCATGGATAATTTGGTTTCTATGGAAATCAAGGAACAATGATTGTTTCTCGGGTGTAAGTAAAAGCGCCCCAGATGTGCTATCTCAAGCTTCTCATGATGCATTAGAATGGTCTAAAGCGAGGTGCCCAAGTTTTTCTTGTTTTCAGCCAGGATCCCTTAATTCCGCCACACCTTGGCCGATGGCCTCTGTTCCATTGACCTCCAACCCGACCTTCACGGGCTATAGATGTTTTGTTGATGGATCGTGGAAGAATAATGATTTGCACACATGGATCAGTTGGATTTGTTTCCCAGATAATACTTCTGGAGCTTTTACAGGAGCACGTCGAATCCGGAGAAGCCTATCTGCTCTTCACTCGGAGGTGGAAGCTTTGCTTTGGGCCACGAAATCTTTGATATCTCTTCAGTTCTTAGAAGTCAAATTTGCTACGGATTATACGAATGTGGTGAAGATTATGTCAAGCCCAGAAGAATGGCCGGCTTTCCAAACCTACCACGAAGATTTTGTCAGGTTAAAATATCTTTTCCAAGAATTTTCTCTCTATGTAATACCAAGATCACTGAACCATAAATCTGATGCTCTCACTCGTTCTATTAGAGAGTTGGTTAATGATTAGTGTTTGTAACTGCTACTACTTCTCTTTGGGGAGTGGTTATTATTATTTATGTATAAGTTGTTGTTGACAAAAAAAAGAAGAAGAAGACTTCATTTGAAGTCTTCTCATGTAAATAGATGATTTCAAATGAAGTCTCTGTGAGAAGACTTCAAGTGAAGGCTGCAATATCTGCGATGAGTATAAAGATAATTTTGTTTTCAGGTTTTTTGTTTGGTCATTACGGGTAAAACTATAAATTCACTACCCTCATGAGTTACTTTTGGAGATGAATTCAATTAGGGTATACTTTTGAATTTAAAATAAAATTTTGAGTCATTTTTGTCATTTTCCCTTATTTAAATTATTTATATATTATAATTTTTTTGAATTACTCAAAATATTCATATATTATAATTAATAGAATAATTAATAAGAATAAATAATATGATTAAATGAGAAAAATATATTTATTATCTATGTTGTAAATCTAAAACTTTATATATTCTAAGACAAAAAATAAAACTAAAATATTATTTATAGTAAATGAGTGGGAGTAATAGCTTAAAAAATTATTGTATACAACACATAGAGGAGCCTAGTATAATTCGGTTTAATATTACAGTTTTTGAAAAAATATTTTGATATAATGTGCCTCAGATTATAAACACTTCTGGATCCGCCACTGATAAAAGCTATTAAACTAATTACAAAAGAGAGTATTTACTAAACTACTCTAAGGAAAGCAGTAATTACACAATGAATCATCATATTGTCATATATATATATATATATATATCTGTTATTACCCCTCTTTCAATTTGGAGTATGAAGATCCTGAAGACCCAACTTGGACAAGAAAGCTTCAAATTCACGTAGGCTTAGTGCTTTAGTAAGTATATATGCGAGTTGTTGTGTCGTGGGTACATGTGTAGAAGCAATAACTCGACGGAAAATCTCATCACATATGAAGTGACAATCTTTCTCTATGTGTTTGTTCCTTTCATGGAAGACAAGATTGTTACTAAAATGTATAGCAGACTGGTTATAACAATGAAGAGGAACTAAAGCTGAACAATCTACACCAAGCGTAGTGAGAAGTTCTCGAAACAAAAGAATCTCACTAACAATATCAGTGATGGCTTTGTACTCTGCTTGAGCAGAAGATCTTGCCACGGTGTCCTGTTTACGCGTCTTCCACGAGATAGGAGAACCACCCAATTGTATGAACCAAGCAGTTATGGAACAACGAGTAAGTGGGCAAGCTGCTCAGTCATAATCACACCAAGCCACAAGGCGAAGATCTGTATCTGGTCTTAACAATATTCCTTGTCCCGAGCGACCTTTTAAGCTCGCATTGCAGCATCCTAATGCTTAGTCCTTGGTACCTTCATGAATTGAGATAGCATATGAATAGCATAAGATAGCTCAGGTCGTGTCACACTCAAGTATATAAGCCGTCCCACAACCCGCCTATATGTAGAAGGATCCGCAAGCAAAGGTGTATTAGACAAAGCTGATTTGTGATTATGTTCGATAGGGTATGTAGCGGGTTTAGCACCGAGCAAACCTGCTTCAGATATGATATCAAGCACATACTTCCGTTGGTAAAGATACATTCCATGCGGACCTCTTGCCACTTATATTCCAATAAAATATTTAAGTACACCCAAATCCTTCATATGAAAACAATTACTCAAGAAATTTTTAAACTCAGAGATCACCCGAGGTGAGCTGTCCGAGATGATCAAATCATCCACGTAAACAAGAACATGTAAAACGCGTGCACCATTTGGATTAGGAAGGGTAAATGAAGAGTAATCTAACCGTGATTGCTCAAATCTGTAGTCAATAAGAGAAGATGTGAGCTTTGCAAACCAACATCGTAGAGTCTACTTAAGACCATACAATGATTTGTGTAGCTTGTAAACCTGAAAAGAGTAATTAGTCCAAAATCCTGGTGGGAATTTGATGTAGACTTCCTCATCTAAGTCACCATGAAAAAATACGTTGTGCACATCCATCTGATAAACCTTCCAATCATGAGATACAGAAACTCCCAAGAAAGAACGAATATTGACCATCTTACACACAGGTGCAAACGTCTCTTTATAATTTAATCCCTCCATTTGGTTGTTACCAAGAACCACCAAGCGTGCTTTGTAACGCTCTAGGTTCCCATCCGACTTATACTTGATTGTAAATACCCACTTACAACCAAGTGTTATCTTTCCTAGTGGCAAAGTCACAACCGTCCATGTACAATTATCTTCGAGTGCATCAACCTCTATACGGACTGCATTGCACCATTTTTCGTCTTTAAACACTTCAGCATGTATTAGGAATAATATCTCATTAATCGCAGTGAGAAATGCTTGATGATGAGGAGAAAATTGATGACAATCAATAGGATACCGAAAAGAGTCAATGAAATCACTCTCCGATGTTGCATGAATAGTGTTGGTGACATAATCTTGGAGTTTCTTTGATGGCAACTTTGTACGACAATCTTTACCAAGACATTGCGTTGGTTCATGTGTTAGAGCAGCAGATGGTAAAGACACAACAACAGGTTGTGGGTCAGTCGAAACTGTTGGTGTATCAGAGTCCAATGGTGGAGTTGTTTTATTGTCAACTCGTGTGTCTGTGACCACTGTGTCAACTACATGAGGTATATCGTTCGGTACAAGTACTGGAGTAGATACAGGTTCAAGAAAAGGTGCACTATGTTGTGTAGATAGCGGAATATATGGTGTGAAGATAGGATCATCAAAAAACTCATGAAAAAGAACAATAGTCGAAATCGGATCAGAGATCAAAACTGTAGGTGTCTCGTCCGTAGATATTGTAGCATATAGGTATTCATTTTTGATAAAACAAACATCACGAGAGACTGAAACAATACTCGTTTCAAGATCATAAACACACCAACCCTTTTGACCTACAGGATAGCCAAGAAAACAGATTTGTTTTCCCGTGGAGCGAACTTATCTCCACCATGTCGTTGATTATATGTGTAACATAAGCAACCGAAAACCCGTAAATGATTAAGTGGTGGCAATCAGTTATACAATAGCTCGAAAGGAGTCTTCTCATTAAGAATCATAGATGGTGTTATATTTATCCAGAACTCCACATGTAGGGAAGCATGAAATCGCAGCGCCCGAGCAATATTTAAAATGTGGCAATGCTTTCGTTCTACTCTACCATTTTGCTGAGGTGTTCCCACACAAGACGTCTCATGTAAAATTCCTTTCTCCTGAAAATATGAGGTTGATGTCATGAACTCGGACCCATTATCACTTCGAATCATTTTGATCTTTGCATTAAATTGTCTCTCAGTCATAGAAACAAAATTTCGTATCTTGGTAGCAGTCTCGGCTTTGTTGGGAAGTAAATATATCCAAACAGCATGAGAATAGTCATCAACTATGGTGAGGAAAAACCATGGCCCACAAAGTAAAGTTGTACGATACGATCCCCATAAATCAAAATGCACCAATTCCAAAAGCTTTATTAATACTCAAAGGGAAAGAATCTTGGCTCGAATACAAACGTCACAAGACTTAGAATCAAAATGACTATTTTTATTCTTAGAAAACGGAAACAACTCCATAGTAGTGGAAGACAAATTTCCTAACTGTCTATGCCAAACTTCTTCAGAAAACTCCTTGGAACTCGCTGAACTTTCTAACATAGCCGCACTCGACTCCACACTCCAGAAATGATACAAGCCTCTAATCTGCTCCCCCGCCCCAATCAACATCAATGTGATGCGAACCTGGATAGTACAAATGCAGTCAAAGATTTGAAAGATAGTACCACTATCCCTAGTCAATTGTGACACATATATGAGGTGACATTGTAACCCATCGACGTAGAAGACAATATCAAGCTGTAGACAAGAGCCTAAACGAACTGTACCACAAGTCTTAGAAACCGCTAACCGACCATCCGGAAGTTAAATAAAAATGGTTGCATATCTCTTACTTCCGTAAGAAAATTCATATTTTCCGTCATGTGATTTGAAGCACCTATATCAATAATCCAAGATTTAGAAGATAACTTACCAGATAGACGAGTATTAGAAGTTGACGGTCGATCATTAAGCATCTGCACTAAGGCTTTCCAATGCTGATCAGTTAAACATGTGAAACTAACACGATCTTGGTCCACATTAGCCGCATTCATAGTCGAAACAACGGGTTGGGGTCACGACGTGAGTAGCCTATGCTGTACCACGACGAGGAATACCTTGACCCGAGGTAGAAACACGACTTTTAGAGCTATTACCTGAGCCACGAAATGAAGACAATGGTTTAGATTGAGGTATGTCTCTCGACCACTCCGGGTACCCAATTTTTCTGAAACAGTCAATAGCAAGATGACCACTTCTTCACAGCTCGTACACACAACATTCTTATTCTCCTCTCGCTGGTTATGTGAAAGAGAAGAAACTTGCACAGCGAAGCTAGCTCCCTCATTTCTTTCCGCGAGCATTCTACTTGCTTTCTTCGAGTCTTCATCTAAAGTAACAACTTGGTATGCTTCTTCTACTATTGGCAATTTCTCACTTGACAATAGAGAAGATTTTACAAGCCCATTAGAACTTGGTGAAGCTTATCCTCCTCTATTTCTCAAGCAATTTCATCCACAGTCTTAGCTCGTTGGACATCTGCAAGTCTAGTCCAAAGCTTAGTGAGACGTCTGTAATAAGCTTCAACCAGAGATCCCTTTTGTTGACAATTAGCTAACTCAGCCTTCAAATGTTGGACTCTCTATCCATTCTTCACTAAAAATCGTGTCTGGATGTGATTCTAAAGATCATATGCAATCTCGTGATGAGAAAGTAAGCTATTGAGATCAGGCGCCACATTGAGTTTAATCCAAGACACCACCATATCATTATTTTCCCACCAATCTTCTAAATTATCATAATCATCTGCTGGCTTGGGAATCGAACCATCCATAAAGCCAAACTTCTTCTGAGCCCTAAGTGCAAGTCACAAATTCACAGCCCACTCATCGTAATTGGGACCTTGAAACTGCGGCTGCGAGATTATGACTCGAGGGTTATCACTTAGTGATAAATCGTAGTTATCAATCCGCCGACGAGGCAGTAATGCGCCTGTAGCCACAGAATCTTCACTTTGTGTTTCAACCATTAGAGAAGTGAAAATAGAAACACAATCTCGTGAAAAAAGAGCGAGATTGCGAAGGTCAAGGAGAGAAAATCAAAACGAAAATAGAGTATAGGATCGAATGAGCAAACTAAAATCTTAGGTTATAGTTTTGATATCATGTCAAGAAATCTAGAGCTTTGTAAAAGGTTTTCTTAGTATTAACGATGAGAAGACAAAGCCTTATATACAAGCTATTAACCTAAATACAAAAGATAGTATTTACTAAACTACTCTAAGGAAAGCAGTAATTATACATAATGTATCCTCATATTATCATATAATATGAAAAAAATACTAAGCCAGATTTCCCTTTATAATAATGAAAAAAATGATGTCTCATTGTTTTAGTGGTAGTATCCATTGCAGAAAACAAGGATTAAATCTTTATGAAAGATCATACAATGTATTGTACGTGGATGAAGATTTTGAGATATGTAACTTCTAAGTGAACATGGTGGAAAGAGATAAGATAAAGAGAAAATTGGATGATGAAAAATAAGAAGAGTTTTGAACTTTTTTTTTTTTTTGTTTAAATCCTACAAAACCGATATAATGGGTTTAAATTGTAACAGCTGAATGTAGCTGAATCTGGTTGAATGTGGAATCTGGCTGAATTTTTATTTTATTTTTTTAATGGAATCTGGCTGAATAAGTTAAAATCAAATGGTAACAGAAGAATATGCCTGAATTTTATGGAATTTAAAATATTAGTTTACTAATAAAATAAAAAATAGTATGCCTTCTAAAACAACTTAATTTTAAAATAAAATTTTAAAAATTTAACTAGTATTTCAAATTTAAATCATAATTAACTGTATTATATAAAAATTAAAATCCATAATATTTTGATACCTAATCTAAAATAAAATGTATCAAATCGAATTGGAATTGACTAAATAATCATATGGAACCTAAATTTATATACATGAAAACCCAAATTTGAACTTGGTCATACCAAGAACTGAATGGAGTATCCAAAATACATGAAATACAATTATATAGCTAAACTTTATTATTTTTATTACAAAAATTTAATTTTAATATTCAATTTGTAATTATAAATTTGATTATATTATTATTCAGTTTGGAACAAAAAAACAAAAAATCCAAAAAATTCAAAAATTTATTTAGTTTTGAATTTTGTTAGACTGTTTTTATTAAATCTTAATTTGTTCTGATATTGAAAAAAATAATACATAAATTCAAACTCGATCAAAACTGAATAATTCATATAAAATTTGGATCTTTAACAAACTATCACAATCGAACCATATCCAATTTATACCAAATCAAACTCAATCCAGAAAATTTGTCTAAATAGATGTTAATTGAATAAAATTGAAAACGTGAAAATTTGAAAAGTCTGATTGGAATTTACATGATTTTTAAATGTCCATATTTCAAGAGGAGATATATGACTTAGTTTTTTATATAATTAATTATATAAAGTATTAGTTAAAATTTAAATAACAAAAAAATTCAATTGTGAAATTCAGCTGAATTATTGTATGTGAAATCCAGCTACTCCAGCTAAATTATTGTAGCAGCTGAATTGTGAAATCCAGCTGAAGTAAAAATATTGGTTACCATTTAGTACCAATAACAACTATGAGTAATACAAAAGTTTGATTTTTTTTTTGATAAAGTAGAAAAGTTTGATTTTGCCGGTGAAACTTTTGAAATTCTAGAGTAGTGTTAGATAGATGTCGGAAAAAAAAAATATTATTCGGGTTTGAAAAGTATATATTCTAACTATTACATATATATATATATATATAGTAGTGGATAGTGCATTTAATAAAACTTAGATATATGTTTATTGACTCATCAATATTAGCCCTAAGCATCACGGAAAACGGGACGGGAAATCAAAGATCGGGAACGGTAAGTTCGGAAAATTTAATTTACTTCCCAAATATTTCCCGTTACATAATGGGACAGAAATTTCAGGAATCGGTTAAAATTTACTTCCCGAACCATTCCCAAAGTCCTACTAAATCGGAAAATTGTGATACATGTATGGGAAATAGTTTGGGAAATACAAGTGTTAAAAAATTTAAGAGTATTATTATAAATTATATAATCCAAATAACAAAAATAATAATGTATAAAAGATATACCAATGTTTAATACCAAAAAATACAAAACTATGGTGTTAGAATTTATAATTAAATTACCAACATTACCACTTTTTATCAAAAATACTAGTATATTCATATTAAATAGTTTGTATTCCTTGTAAAGTAGTGAGATTTTAAGTTAAATATTGTTATGGGCTTGATCTTTATTATTTGAAACATTTCTATTATTTAAATCCTCTATATTTTAGCATTTTGTTAACATAAACAAATACCCAACGGGAATTTAGGGAATTCCTGCACCATTTCTGACCCTTTCCCTTACCCGTTTGGATATTATTTTGGGACCCGAACAAAAAATTAGAATTTCCCATTTCCAGAAAGTACGAGAATTACAGGACAGTAGCGGGACAGAACGGGACAGGTGTCCCGATATGCACAGGACTAGTCAATATGTTTAATAAAACATGTCAACTTCGCAACACTCTCTCTTGGTCACCAAAGCCAATATTGGTTCTAGCTTTTAGTTTTATTATCTTTCGTTGTTTGGTTAAACATCTTTCATGCAAAAACAGTGGAAAAAACCATCAAAAGAAGAAAAACGTACAAGGACATAAGCTCTCTCTCGAATGATGAGGATTACATCTTTACATATATTGTTGATGTCACCTTCCAATGTTATTCATATATGTTTTCTGAACAAAGTGGTGGATAGTGACTTTATGAAAGATCTACATCATGTCCAGTCGATTGGATGTATTTCAATTCAATGTCTTTACCTAGAGCTCTTGGGTGTAAGAGAAAATTTTTGGGTGAATATGTTTAATTATGTCGTTTTTGATATATATTTTTTGGTTTGGGCAACACATGTAATATTTTCTTCGTATGATATTGTTGAAGCCAAATTTACTTGATCCCATTGCTGGATCGAGTGTGTTTACTTATTGATTTCATCCACATATTGTCTACTCGCTTGACGAAGTGCATAATTTCAGCATCATTCAAAGTGGTTACAAGTGTACTTTGGAGAACGACATGATATGTACACATACTTAAATCTCTCATTCTTCTTACTACTGTTGCGGTCACATGATCACAACTGTTTATTAATCTGATATACTAGCTACAAGAAAACAATCAATTTTCGATAAATAATTTCATCAGGAATTGATTGGAATATTTTCAGATAATTTCAACGGATTTTGATAAATTTTTGATAGGTTTAATGATAGAATTTTCAAATTTCCTTTCAAAATTTATCGGATACAATTGGTCTATTCGGATGGATATTAATTATTGTTAGAAATGGTCTTATTTACTTGTAGCATGATATATTAACAAACGAATTGACAAACTTTTATACTATGAAATTAACGATATAGCCCTAAACTAGTTACAAAGTAGGTTAGGCATACATGTTAATAGTATACGTACTCGATTCGTGATCTAACTAGAAATGCATCAGGACGCAGAGGTCTTGTCAAGACCATCAGTCTTGTAAGAAGAAATTAGACCTATTGTCTAATAATATAAAACATCATATATCATGGTCCAAACTCCAAAGTGTTGTGTTCGGGTGGCAAAACACGAGTCTGGGATGTTATTGGAATGTTATCATGCTCGCAAGTTCGAGTTTTCACCACTCGAAACTAATTTACAATTCCTTTGGACATCCCTAACACTGATATGAGTCTATTTAATGGTCAATTTGAATATTCGGAGACAGGGTCTATATGTGGATTGCACCTCCTCCAAAAAATATAGTCCATAACGCTTTCATACATTCTAAAAACTCCTGATTTATCAAAAAAATAAAAATCATTCATCATGTAATTTTTTTAAAAAGCTATATAACTACAAGAAAACATTGAGTTAGTGATGTCCATTTACGACGTATTAGTGACGTCGTAAATAAGGGAAGAAATTGCCAACACTCTTACGACGAATTCAACATTCGTTGTAAAATTGTGCATCCTTTACGATGAATTAACAAGGTTTTGACATGGAAACAAGGATTTATCGTAAAAATATCTTTACATCGCAAGACAATTACCACGAACATAAATTACAACGATTTAAAGACAAAATATGAAATTAGGTAGACACGTTTTTTGTTAGGCATACTTGTTTTCTTATAACTCAAAAGAAGCTATGGAAGGATTTTCAGAGACTAAACTCAGTAAACGAAAGATATGCACTTTGCACTATGGTTGAAGACTCATGTGAAATTAATTATTTAGGAGAATTATTTTAATTAAATTATAATATTTTGCTTATGGAAATTAACTAAGTTTAATTTATTCGTGCATCCAGGTCATGACTATGACAATCCATTTTATCCACCATAATTTTATGATTTGATTCAAGGTCAAACCACTAAGATATCAATGGCACCCATATATTTTACCAGAGGATATACGTTTCATGCCTTCAAATATGGCAAAAGGCGGGCAACCGCCAATTCTAAAGTATGTGTGAATTGAAGGGTGAAACAGATTTTTATGGGATCTTGCAAGAAATTATTGAAGTGGAACTTGCATGATTAAATGTGTTCGATGCAATAAATTTGGAGTTGTAGATGTAAACGCGAGGAGAATATACAACAAATTTAAGCCTTTCATCTTAGCATCACAAGCAGAGTAATTTAGCTTCATTCCATACCCTCGGATCAAAGAAACTGGAATCACTTGGTTAGTGGTTATTAAAATCACTCCCCACAGTCTAATTATTGGAGGTGAAGATTTACCCTTGCAAGATGATTCATGTACGGATATACAAGCACCCGATCAATTGATCTGCAAAACCGAGAATACAAAGATCTCCCTGATGATGACGATGGTAGTGATCGAGATGAGTTTGATGAAAGTGATGACGGTAGTACAGATGATAGATCTGATTCACTATGTTGTTTACTATGTATGGAAACGTTATTTTCACGTATTAATTACGTTTATGATGAATCAAATAATGAAAATAAAGATTAATAATTTTCTAATATATATATATATATATGTTTCATATATATGATCACCTAACTTATTAAAACACATACACTTATATATATGTTTTACTTCTAATAACTCTAAACGTTTGTTTTTGATAGTTAAATTAAAATCGAATTCGATTTTACACTTTCATTATAATACAATATGAATACTTATACAAACCAAAATTAGAATTTTATCATGTTGCTAAATATAACCATCTAATTTACAACGAATTACAGAGGAATAAATGTAACTTCGTTGGAAAATATATGGTATTTAGATTCAAGTTTATGAGGAACCCATCAGCCAGACTAATGAGGCCATCGACCATAACACCCTTCTGGCGGAAGCTATTCAACTAGTACCGGTCATACGGGAAAGCGCTGACACGCGAGGCAAGATCAAAGCTATCCGGGACAAATTCATTGAAGCTGTCGGGTACCTGTTCAGTTTGGTCGAACCCTTAGCTGAGACGGACCTAACAAGGATCGGCATGCAAGCCTACCCAAAAGCCTCGACCTCAGTTAGTACCGATGGAATCAAAGCCTTGACCACAGACTGTACCACGGGAAGCTTTTCCTCGATCGCCGGCAAGACCCAGGTACGTGTGTGTTTTTCGATAAATGTTTTTGCAGGTACCAACGATACTTCCCAGCCTTAGTTTACATTTTTAAGTCTTGGTTCGTTGGTCCAAATGATAACTATAGTTACCAAACCATGTGGTTAACATACTTACCCAATTTGGACCGGTTTGCGTTTTTTATTGTTTTTGTCTTTGTGTTTCCGTTTTGCTTTAGTGCCGCACCACTCCTTTCCTTTTTCAGATGTTGCTGACTCATTTAGAGTCTTTATTTTGTGACAAACCATTTATAAGGTTCCATCTACAGCGTTTTGTATTCACTTTTTTGCTTATGAAATAAAATGAACCTTTTTTTCTTGAGAGAAAACCTAGCCACCAGTTAGTCTTTGAGGAGTCGAGATTGAGGGATGAGTCAGAGGCTTGTGAGGATTCCAGTCTTGGATGGATTTGAGTTTATCAAAGGATTCATCACCATCCTTTGTGGCACTCCTTCGTTTTTCCATTGCTACTTTATTTTCGAAGATCCGGACTCACCAAGGTCGGATTTTGGAGATCACCAATCAACGTCCTACCACCAAGGCCCCTATCACAGACCCTAAATCCTAAACTGTAAGTATTTGTTGGAAATTTGTTGTAAATTCGATGTATAATTTAAAAAGATAATTTTAAATTTTTAGGGTCTCACACGCGGGAATATTAGAGCTTCTAACAAGTTTACGAGGATTATATTGCCAACACTTTTACGACATATTGATTCCTATCAAACTTACGATGAATTCATCGTAACATCCTCGTAAATTATGAAAAATTTACAATGGTTACAAACTCTATATAAAGAGCCACTCGATTCCTCCTCTCATTGCTCAGTTTCTCTCTTCCTCGCCTCTCTCTACAAGTTCCTCTCTCTCGTTTACTTATATGTCCCTAATTCGTCATAAAGGGATTCGTCTTTAATTCGTCGTAAAGAGATTCGTCCCTAATTCGTCGTAAAGGGATTCGTCCCTAATTTGTCGTTACGTAGACTTTATATTTAACTATGCGTTTACGTCGAATTATGTTACGACGAATAGACAACGTTTCTCTTTCCTCCTTAATTTACAACTTCTTTACGAAGAATTGTTTATGTGTCTTTTACAATAAATTTTTGTTCTCGCAATAGTTACGACAAATTCACATCGATTTTGGCTTTGCGACGATCAGATACGACAATTTGGGATTCGTCCCTAATTTATTGTAAACTCTGTTTACAATGAATTAGGAACGAATATGACCTGTTGTAAAATGCATATTGTCTTGAGTGTGAATTAGGTTTCCGAACAAATTACGTAAGAAAGAAAGAGAGGTCTTTGTTTAACATTAAAACTGCAAAGTTTACCTTCTTATTTTGGATTATTGTGGTACTCAAAAGCTAACTATATTTATGTAATTATAAAAATTGGAAAAAGTCGTCCAAAATATTTGTTTACAATATCGTCTCTCTTGTAGATCGATCTGGTGTCTAGTCAGTGTTTGCTGATGCCATAAGACTCCATTAATATAATACGTTCCAGTTCACTTTTTTGGTTACTAGAAAATGTTTCCCAAAGCCGCAAGTAATCAAAGTTTCTGGTATAATCTATCTACTGATTAGTTAATTATGTTAATAAATCTCTGTGGTCACTAAATAAGTTTTGACATAATATTTATTTTTTCTTTTCCAGTACTTAGATTGCTAAAATTTGATAAATCATATATTGTGCGGAATACAATGATATTTAAAATCAATTTTTCAAATCGATAATTCTTAATCTATAACCCAAATTCAAAATTCTATCAGGCAGGATTACATAATTATTTAGAGTTGAATTTTGGTAGAAAGATAGCAGATTAGATATTAATCACTTGATCAAACTAATTTGGCCAATTAATATTTCAAAGAGTCAAACCAAAACTCAAATTTAAAACTTTATTTTTGATATAAGAAATTTGAGTTTTTTGTCAAAAATCAGGTGGTCCTGTTGGCTTGTCTTTGATCTATCTTGACACCAGGTGAGGGTTCAAATACCGCTAGTTCTAGTAGAAACAATTTTACTATGGATTGGGTCTTTGTCGATCCTATTAGTTGAAAAAATGAGTAAAGCTGACAACAAAAAAAATTTGAGTTTTTTTAATCATTGAAACATCGAATGAAAGATAATGATTGAAAATTGAGGTTCACCAAATTCATTTAAGAAATTTTTTAAAATGAATTCTTCTCTTTTTTGGGGCCAAAAATTTAAATGAACTCTTAGGACACACCACTACAGATTTATTTTGTTTTAATACAATAATGAGATTGGAAATAAACACCAATATTTATCCTGGTTTATTCGTTGGATTATTCTCTTTGACTTTAATATGGGAAAATATCAAGATCATCAGAATTTCCTATTTGTAATGGAACCTGATTGGCCATTATAAATGTTTTAACTTTTAAAGTGCAGATATCAGTTTTTTTATTTTAATAGTAGTATGAAACAATCACAAATCTTATATTTCAAACTGACGAATGTAAATGGGGATATATCTTGTAGATATTTTCACTAGAGTTCTGTTAGAGGTGGATCCGAAATCCCATTTTAGTACACGGAAATAACGGGCCAACTTTTAAGTATTGAACTTGGTAAGTTTATCGAAGCCTCAACTCAGAAGAATTCCTTCTCGGAAGTGCGTTGAAATTTGAAAGAATACGGACGACACGTCAGTAAACAAAGAAATGGAAATTTTCCTATTCAGTTGAACATCTAGCACGATGTTTTCAAACATTAAATGAATATCAGATGAAGCTCAATCCGGCAAAGTGCACGTTTGGAGTAACCTCGGGAGAATTTCTCGGTTACATAGTCACTCAAAGGGGAATTGAAGCGAACCCAAAATAGATTAGAGCAATCCAAGAGCTACCTTCTCCGAAGAACAAAAGAGAGGTTCAAAAGCTAACTGGCTGAATAGCTGCTCTAAATCGGTTCATCTCACGCTCAACGGATAAGTGTCTCCCATTTTACAACTTATTATGGGGAAACAAAGAGTTCAAGTGGGACGAGAAGTGCGAGAATGCCTTTTATGAGTTAAAAGAGTATCTTTCAACTTCACCAATCCTTGCGAAACTCGAAGACGGAGAGCCCATATACTTATACATTGCGGTATCGACATGAGCAGTGAGCAGTGTGCTAGTTCGAGACAATAGAGGAACTCAGCATCCAATTTTCTACCCAAGCAAATTTTTGGATGGAGCCAAAACCAGATACCCGACTACTGAGAAACTCGCGTTAGCAGTGGTGATCTCGGCAAGGAAGTTACGACCTTACTTCCAATCTCACATTGTCATTGTGTTAACTAATCACCCGCTACGAACGATTCTACATAGTCCAAATTAGTCCGGAAGACTAACTAAGTGGGCCATCGAATTAAGTGAATACGACATCGAATTTAAAGGAAGAACAAGTGCAAAGTCTATTGTATTGGCTGACTTTCTAATTGAGCTCGCCCCCGACTTGGAACCCTTAGAATCAAACAAAGTTCTTCGTACCTAGAAGATTTACACTAGCAAATCATCGTCACAACATAGCTCGGGAATCGAAATTCGACTTGAAAGTCCGATAGGAGAAATCTTGGAACAATCATTCTAACTTGCGTTTCTAGCATCCAACAACGAAGCAGAATATGAGGCATTGATCACAGGGATCAGGCTGGCCAAAGAGATCAGGGCAACTAAAGTAGAATGTTATTGTGATTCTTAACTGGTAGTCAACTAAGTGAATGGAGGCTATGATACCAAGAATGACCAGATGGAAGCAGACCTCAAAGCTGTCCAGGATTTGACAAGAGATCTGAAATTCAAAGTAAACAAACTTTCCCGATTTGAGAACACTTCAGCTGACACCTTAGCAATTCTCGTATCTACAATAGATCCCATTCAAAGGAGGATAATACGAGTCGAAAGTATAGACTAACCAATTATAAGTTTACCGAAAGGAGATGTTGAACTTGTCTCGGCAATAACTTAAACAGGGGATGACTCCGACACCGAGATACCAAATATTGAACAATCTAGTGAACAGAAGACCGACTAGTGAGGCGAGATTCTTGCATATATTATGGATGGAGAAACGCTTGAGGACAGATGGCCAGCTTGCCAACTCAAAGCCAAGTCGCTTTCTATGCCAAAGTCAATGGAAAGTTATACCGGCGAAGTACGAATGGATTGTGACGAGATCAACGAAATTATTAAAAAGACACATGATGGAGCTGGTGGAAATCACAACAGCAGAAGATCACTTGTGCACAAGATCCGAACTCTCGGGTATTATTGGCCGATAATGGCGAAGGATTATGCGGAATATGCAGCAAAATGCAACAAATGTCAACGACATGGGCATATCATCCACACCATAGTCGGACCATTGCTCTCATCTCGGCAGCTATGCCATAATTGTTTATGCAGTGGGGAATGGACATAGTCGGACCATTTCCCTCATCTCGGTAAAAGCGTTTAATGCTTGTCCTGATAGATTACTTCTCAAAATGGGTTGAAGCAGAGGCTTATTTGCACATCAAAGATAGAGACATAGTCAAGTTCGTGTGGAAGAACATAATTTGCCGACGTGGGCTACCTTAAGAGATTGTAACAGACAACGGATCTCAATTCATCTCGGTGAAGTTCATTAACTTTTGTTCCAGATGGAACATCTGAGTGAGCAAATCCACTCCGCGAAACCCACAAGGAAACAGACAAGCCCAGGCGACAAACAAGCAGATCATAGATGGAATAAAGAAAATGCTTTCAGGAATGATAGGAAATTGGGCTTACAAGTTGGATGGCATGTTGTGGTCGCATCGAACAACACCAAGGTGCTCAACCAGAATAACTCCTTTCTCTCTTTCTCACGGAATGGAGGCAAGGGCCCCATAGAAGTAGTGGTACCAACTATATGTCGACAATGTTTCCCTCAAGATGATAATTCAAACAATGAAGCAATGAAAACCAGCATCCACGACTTGGAGAGAGAATGCAATGAATCACTTCTCCGAGTACAGCACTATCAACAATAGGCTGCAAAGTACTACAATAAGAAAGTTCGTGGAAGATACTTTGCAGTAGAAGATCTTGTACTTCAGAAAGTGTTTGAAAACACAGCAGAACGTAACGCAGGAAAATTCGGTGCCGACTGGGAAGGGCCGTATATCATCTACGAAATCATAAAACCAGGAGTCTACAAAATCGCAACCATGGAAGGAGAGATGGTTCCACGAAGTTAGAACTCCATCAACTTGAAACGATACTACTATTGAAGATACACCGACTCGGCAATCTGAATGCGTTACTTGACGCATCCTCATCTAACTAATTATGTAATTAGAACTACGTCTTCGCTTGATCCCTGCGCGGTACGTAGATAGCCTTCGGGTGCAGCTAACACAAAATAAAATTTTCATAAGTTCCCATCTCGGGTTCAGCAAAAAAAAAGACGAGATCAAATTCTCGAAAAACATTCAAAGCCGAGTCTTAAAACCTTGCTGGGTCAAAAAACCACGCTCTATAAGCCGAATCTTAAAACCTCACCGGGTCGTAAAATACCACTCAATATAATCGAGTCTTAAAACCTTGTCGGATTGTAAAATCTCGTTCAAACTCACGACGAGTTAATAGACTCGTTAACCTAATCAATAAAATCTTTGGCAAAGCAGAGGTATCACCATTTATGCCAAGTCTAAATCTTGCCGAGTCCCTAAAATCTCGCTCGTACCAAAGCCGAGTCCAGAATCTCACCGAATCCCTGAAATCTCGCTCGTACCTAGCCGAGTCAAAAACTTCGCTTAATTAAAGCAGAGTTTAAATCTCACCGAGTCCCTAAAATCTCGTTTATATTTAGCCGAGTAAAAAAACTTCGCACAAACCAAACCGAGGCAAATTCTGGCCGAGTCAAAATTTTGCTCGAAAACATTAAACTCGCACAAAAATAAGACGAGTCAACTAAGCTCTGCCAAAGCCAAAAGATCTTGATCATAATTAATTAAGTCTTAAAACCTCATTGAACCAACTTTGAAATTTTCCAAAACAAAAGAGAATAAAAGAATATTATACATTCAAAATATAATAAGCAATGTTTTACAAATTTCCCATTAAAGGGAATGAATATATTTTTTACAACAAAAAAAAATAATAAGAAAAGAGAGAAAATTTAAGCGCCAGTCCCGGCTTGCTCGGCTTCGACATTTCCCTGCTCAACCAAGTCTTCCTTGCCAGCAACCTTTGAAAAAAATAATATCTTTGTTTGAGACATACCGGTCGAAACCCCAAATAGGAACATATACAATTTCGAAATCCTTTACACTAACTTAGTCCTCGACACAGCTACCTCATTTGGATCCGACCTAAACGCAAGCACCTCGTTCCAAGCTAAAATCGGCTTCCTCCAGGTTGGGAGACTTGCAAAACTCGAAGGTCGGCATAACCAAGTCGTCCGGATGAAGAGCCTTGATAACCTCCTTCTCGGCAAGGGCCCTTGCAGAAGCAAGACTGGAAGCCCCGAAGGCGATAATATCAGCATCAACTGGATTCTTCTTACTCAGCAAGCGCTACAGGAGATGGTCTTAGCCACACATCTGATCAGAGCCCAAGCGGTTAGTCAAACTTGCTTCGAGGAAATCAAAACTGTCTAAGATCCTTTTGAGGCCATCGGCCAAGGAACCTGGAACAAAAGAAAACTCGTCAACATTTTAAACATGTAAAAGATTGAAAGTACTTAACCTTACCATTAAAGGTGCATATACCGTCCTGAAGAGAGGAGATGGCCACTTTATGCTTCTCTACCGCCCAAAAAGCAGCATCTCGGAGCTCAGTTGCAGATCTTGAAGCATCCTTAAGAGCAGAAATCTCCTTCTCGTACCTCAAAGATTTCAAGTGCTCCGCCTCTAACTTGGATGTTACCTGAGTTAGATCAGTCTGAACCACCACCAAAGAAGATCTAGCCTCCGCCACCTCCTGGTGAGATTTCTCCAGCTGCTCCGATATCTCATTTAACCGTCGGGCATTCTCAGCCTTAACAGCCATCGCCTTCTCTTCCCCCAAGAGAACCCAATTCATCTGGGCAATCATCTGAAAAAGAGAAGGAAGCCGAGGAAAAAAGTCAGAAATAAGCCAAGTCAGATAAAACAAAAAAAAGAGAGAGAGAAATTAAATACTAACCGAGAATGTCGACTTTGCCATAGCAATGCACTCCACCCGGTTGACCATCTCGGAGACAAGAGGAAGAGCCTCGATAAAATCTCGAAGAAAGCTCATTAAGTCGGCCCCTTCGACTTCGCAATCCTTAATTGGCACAGGCTCTTCAAAGGCGTATTTAAAACAGAAGTTCCCGAAAGCTTTACTCCTCTTATTAGAGGGAACTTCGGGAGGAAAAAGAGGCTCTTTGTGTTTGTTGGTTGCCTTCCGAGCAACCTCAAGAGCAGCAACATGACCTGGCATCACCGAACAATGTCTAATGACCTCCTCCCCTAAACGCTTAGCAAAAGGGATTTTTTTTGAGATATTACCTTTAACAGCAGGATCAACTGCCGACTTCTTCTTAACGGGCTTCTTCTTCAGACCCGAGAAACCAGATGGAGACGCTGGGGATTCTAGATACCGAACCTTGACAAGGGTTTTCATCTTCTTCTTCTTAGAAGATGGGGAACCCTTGGAACCCTTACTGATCTTCTCAAGAAGATCAGCCGTAGCCTCAGAGGCTGGAATTTCAGCTTTTTGAGACTCCAAGTCGATAATTGGAGTATCAGAAATAGCAGCAGACTACACCGCGGCAGCCGAGTCCTCTTGAGGGACAGAATCAGCAGGTGGGAGAGTGCCGACTTCAGCAGGGGAAGTCAGGACATCTCCAAAAAATAGCGTTCAGGCCACCAAAAACATTAGGCATGGTGAAGTCGTCAACCCCCATGTCAGCTTGCAGAACTCCTGAGAAAATGAATAGCAGTCAGACATCAATTTAAGACTACGAATATCAATTCCGTTTATAAAAAAAAAGCATACCCCTTTGATATCGTGAAGCAGTCTTCTTGAGAAGATCGTCAAGCAAGAACTTCCAGTTGAGCTGAGGAACGCTGAAAAGTTTGTCTAACAACTCCTGGTGCTTGGGGAGGCGAGGACGAACAGCGGCAGACGGGTGCTTAACAACAAAAAAAAGGAAATAAATGTAAAGATACGGGAGATAAGTTGAGGCAAAACATCGTCATTCCTAGAAATCTATCATGTGTTCTAGCCCAGGAAGTACAAAATTTCAGAGGTCTCTGTGGACGAAAGGCGTCTTCGGGACGAACAAAGAAGTACTGAGTCTTCCAATCGGTAACTTTAGAATTCAACTCGTCAAAAAATAGTAAGCCAGTTTTGGCCTTGGCAAAGAACATCCCCTTTGAGGCCTTGACTTCACAAAAATTAGTCATGTCCTCAAACAACCGAGTTGAAATGTCAACACCTGCCTCACTACCGAGGATCAAAACCCCCACGATGTTTGCAACTCCAGAAACTCCAAGCTGAGTCATTGCAATCCTTCAAGCATAATAGTACCTAGGGAGGAGATCCGGGATCAGAAACCACACTTTGGATTCCGTGAACCACCAGTCATAAATGGCAACATATCCATCTGAAGGAGTCCAAGGTCGGGCATTAGAGTTTGGAAGTTTAATATCAATATATTCCATCTCGGGATACGCATCATATAGTTTTTCAAGTCTCTTCGAATTGATGATCGATGCCCCGACATCGAGTTCATCATACCAGTCACCTAAATCGCTTAGCAGACTATTGGAAAAATACATATCTACATAATTGTGGATCCTACTACTACTGGAGGCTGAAGAAGAATCGAAACTCTCAGAACTAGATTCGGATATATCATTTTCCATGGTAATGGATTATAAAAGTACAGCAACTCAGAAATTAATTGGAGAGAGAAAGAAGAGAGAGAATTTACCTCGTTAATCTCGAACGAAGGTAAAAAGTAAAGAAACCGGAGCGGTATTTATAGAAAAATAGCAGAAGGCCTATCGGCGCAAAATGATAACTTACATAAACCGAGGAAACCACCTCAAATAACCCAATCGTGGAATAACACATAGACCGAAGATTCTAGAAGTGGAGAACTTCCCGACTCGGAACTCAGCAACAGTTTTCCGAGTCTGGGGGGACAATTATTGGAGGTGGATCCGAGATCTTACTTCGGTCCATGGAGACAATGGGCCAAATTCTAAGTATTAAACTCGGCAAGTTTATCGAAGTCTCAACTCGAAAGAATTTCTTCTCGGAAGTGCGCTGAAGCTTGAGGAAGATGGACGACATGTCAGCAAACAAAGAAATGAAAATTTTCCTATTTCGACATGGAAGATTTCCGAAAATCTAGCAAGAATCTTCTAGATGCGGTCTTATCTAGAAATTTGTATATTTTCCTTTAATTAATCTACTTTGTAACCGCTTCTATGGTCTATAAATAGAGGGGTAAGTCCTTCCAAGAAAGGATCCGCTTTTTGGCACTAGACACCAAACAATATATTACTGTACTCGGCAATCATCCTATTCGCAATATATTTCTTGTTCTCCAAAACCCTAAAAGAATCCTTGTCCAATCTTCCCTCTTTTGATCAGAATCATGGACTCGGCTCCTTATGCTAGATCCGATTAGAAAAAGTTCTATTCTATAAAGTCCCGTAATTCTGTATCGTAAAGTTTTAGGTTTTAATGGAATCAAAGATATAAATCGGGTCTTATATTTGATATGAAAAAAGAGACGACTTTAAAACATATTTTTATTGAAAAGTTTGCTTTAGGGTGGTATGTGATTGATACGATGATTTACAACTTAATTGGCACGTCAACTAATCAACCGTGCTTTAGACGTCATACTTTTTTTGACCTTTAAGATATGAGACCAAATCAATAAAAAAATAAACAAGTCATAAATAGCATTGAAAATTTATTTACTCGTTAAATCATATAATACGACACTTGAGAACACCCCTTCACGACAGCTAAAAATTTACATAAATATATATTAAGTGAATAATACAATTGGGCAAGTTTTAAACAGTATAGTAATGTTGCCGTAAGTAAAACGGCTAAGAAAATATGAGAATGACGTCACAATTTCTTACGTCAACACTCCATGTTCATCATTTATCCTCACATGTATCACGTGCGTCATGCCGGCTTAATAGCAAAATAAACAGTACATTCCTTTCAGATCTATATAGACAAAACAATTACAAAGACCGTGGGCTATATAGGCCCAATAGGTATTTTGAAATTAGTATGATTTTTGTTCACAAATAACGAATATCAAAATTGATGTTCACATCAGACCATAGATAGTATAATGTCCACCGTAGATAATATCATGTTTATCATAGACAATATAATATATCGATAACATATATTATACAATGCCTCATCCAAAAATGGTATTTCATGTAAGAAATAAAAAATGGCTATTTCTTGTAATTTTAAATTCAAAATTGCTACCCAATTTTTTGTTGTGAAAGTGTTTACTTATTATATTAAATATAATTTAAAAACTTTGAACATGGTGACAATAGATTACTGAATCAATTATGAAGATACCACAAGTTTTCAAAAAACACTTCCATGTGCTTACACATTTAAACATTTTACGAAACAAAAATTACAAAAAAAAAAAAAAAAATTTGAAAACAAAAATCACACCAAAAGATAGATTAAACACTTGAGTTCTTTAATTTCCAAATTGAGAAATAATTTTTTATTTAAAAACTGTGAATTAATCAGTTTTCAAAATTCTAAAGATGCTTAAATTTTGAAGGACTTCTTGAAAGTACTCTGTTTCAGATGCTAAAACCAATAAGTGACTAAATCTATAAAAAAACTCTAGATTTTACAAGTTATTTAGATTTTATATGATTGACTTGTATTTTTATAAAGAGTAAATTACAAAAATGGCAATTTGAAGAAAAAAAATCCTTCCTCTATAAAATATTGCTGATCCAGTCTTACTCTAGATCTAACAATGGTTTAAGCCAACCCAACATCCATAGATACATTACGCCTAACTCTTTTCTATAGTATGTAAAGCATCTCCATGGATTTAATAGTTCATCTCTCGACATATCCAAATCACCTTTAAATCATGGCCGAAACATCCAAGCTTTTGGTGTCTGATTTCGCCTCCTCCGTTACGCATATCCCATCAAACTACGTTCGACCACTCTCTGACCGTCCAAACTTGTCCGAAGTCGAGAGTTCCGGTGTTTCCATCCCTCTGATCGATCTCCAGGACCTCCTTGGACCCAATCGAGCCGAGATTGTTCGTCAACTTGGTGAAGCATGTTCCACATATGGTTTCTTACAGGTAACTCCATGTTAAGTTTTTATCAAAAGAAAAAAAAACCATGTCTAGTATTGCTCTGTTTCAAATTTACTCTGTTTCACATCACAATTCACCACGTTTACTCTGTTGGTTTTTTCATTAGCTTTTGGGGAGGTGTTTGACTACAGTTTCCAAAAACTAGTTTTTAACCATTCATGATTTTGATAAAACAGATGTTTTTTTTTTTAAATCTCTAAAATATTTTTAAGTTAACTTCTATTTTTAGTTTTTTTAGTTTTCCAAAAAACTAGAAAAACTAGTTTAAGGAAATGAACCTGATTTATGCAAAAACCAAAGTCCTATATTTTGAGTTTCTGAAAATAAAATAAAAATCCAAAACTACAAATAAAATCAAGAATCAAAGATCAATTTGGTTTCAATTCGGGTATTCAGTTATGATAATTTTCCCTGGCCTATTTAGTCAATGTAATATAACCCTTATAGAAAGTTTTAGTGATAACATACTTTAGACTTTGAAATTTTTAAGAGGATTTTTAGATTCCTTATTATGAGGACTTTAAATTTTATTTGAGAAATTTAAAGAAATACCTTTTTCAAAACATCCTTCAAAAATACTTTTTTCACTTGAAAATGGAACAAAGCAAAGCGTATTTCATAAAATATATTTAGCTAAAAGAACATTTTCGCAATTCAACATTTTTTTATCAACTGAATCGACAAGACTTGATTCATACTCTAAATTTAATCCATCTCTAAAATCCCCAATCATATATAATAGGGTGAAGTAATAACTTATATGTCCGAAGCCATTAGCTGAGGTTTTGGATTTGATATATTAATTATAATTTACATTTTTTTGATAATAATAATAATAATGAATGGTTAATATTGATTTGCATGTATTTTAGTTGAAATATTAACTTACAAAATATGATCATTTGAGTTTTTTTGGATAAAACCTATTTTTTTTATTATGTTTCAGATCAAGAATCATGGAGTACCGGTTCAAACCATCGAAAATATGATAAACGTTGCAAGAGCATTTTTCCATCAACCAGAGAGCGAAAGAATCAAACACTATTCGACAGACTCAACAAAGACGACGAGAGTCTCAACCAGCTTCAATATCACGTCAGACAAAATCTTAAACTGGAGAGACTATCTTCGACTCCATTGCTTTCCCATCGAAGATTTCATCGAAGATTGGCCTTCTAGTCCCGAATCTTTTAAAGAAGTCACAGCTGAATACGCCACAAGCGTAAGAGCCTTGGTCTTAAGACTTCTTGAAGCTATCTCAGAGAGCTTAGGCCTTGAAAAGGACCATATAAGCAATCAATTAGGCGGACACGCTCAACACATGGCCTTTAACTACTATCCTCCATGTCCAGAGCCCGAGCTAACTTATGGACTTCCCGAACATAAAGACCCCACAGTTATTACTGTTCTTCTTCAAGACCAAGTCTCTGGTTTACAAGTCTTTAAAGATGATAAGTGGGTCGCTGTTTATCCAATTCCCAACACTTTTATAGTCAATATTGGCGACCAAATGCAGGTCCGTGATCAAAACAAATCAGATTCCTCTGTTTTCTTGTCTAACAATTGGATCGATAGAGTCCCTATCATATATTTAATTTTCCACGTTGTGGTTTGGAGGGGTTGAATTCCTATTCAAGAACACCATTAGATAGGTCATCTATACAAGCAGACTGAGAAGAGCTCGGCATCATATTCCTTCTTTAGATTTATTTACATCATATTGCGTTGAAAAATATAAAAAATTTGTTTTATCACTCTTTTTAGGTCATAAGCAATGATAAATACAAGAGCGTGCTTCACAGAGCTGTAGTGAACACAGAGAAGGAGCGTTTATCAATTCCAACATTCTATTTTCCTGCGACGGATGCAGTGATAGGACCTGCAGGTGAACTGATCAATGAACAAGACTCTCTTGCTGTTTACAAAAGCTTCCCGTTTGTTGAGTATTGGGACAAGTTTTGGGATCGGTCACTAACTACAGCAAGCTGTCTCGATGCCTTCAAAACTTCAACAACCTAAAGAGTTTATCTTTGAGTTATTGTACCCTCTTTGTGCGATCGATATGGTAAGGACGAGATAAAATAAGTTTCTTTGGGGATTTGGTTTTGTGATTCCAGTTCGAGATTCAGATCCGGTTCTACCATAGTCGTTGTGTCCACCATTGTTTGTCGTTGCTCCTCTGCAGCTTGATGTTGGTTTGCGGTTTTGATTTTGTCTCTACTTTTAAGACCTGATCGAAATATGTTATTTTCAAGGTTTCTATTAAGACGTCTTCCTATTGTTTGTTTTTTGACATTTCTGTTTCCGGAAAATTTGTGGGTTTGATTGTGTGTTCCAACTTCTTTTTGCGAGATTAGAAGCCTTCATGCTCTTTATTCGAGAGGTGAATTCATTACGGAAGGTTTCATTTATCTATTTGCTAGCTCTCCTGCTCTTTGCTTATCCGGTTTGTGGGTAGCCTATTCCGCAAATTATGGTCAAATCTTTTTTTTTGGTCAACTTTACTCAATTACGAATAAAACAGTTCCGAAAAAAGGTACGTTGTTCACATAGGCTTGATTTCTTGATAATTTTCTTACACTACGAGCTAGGTAATCGGCCTTATGATTAAGAACATGCGGAATCAAAACCAAAGAACATAACCTTATTACAGTACAGGCTAGGTAATCGGCCTTGTGATTAAGAGCACGCGGAATTAAAACCAAAGAACATAAGTTGAAGAAGCTCTTTAGTCTTGAGAAATTTTTTAGGTACGGTTGGAAAGCTAGCTAGGTTGAGGACTCATCTTATGTTTATCTTTTGTAGGACTTAGTTTTCGTGAATTCTTTTGTTTTCTGTCAGCTTATGTAAACATTACCATGTTATTATATTTGGTTTATAAATAAAATTTTTTTCTTTTTTTGTCAGCATTGGATCGACAAGGTCTGATCCATAACATAAAGCCCACCCCTAAAATCTTTTTTTTCTTAAGCTACCACAATGCAGCGGGTAGAAATCGAACACTAGTGCCAAGTCATTAGCTAGATCATCCTAACCACCAGACTGATAGTAATTCGGTATTTATAAATATAATTCAAATGATAAATTATATAAAGGATATGGACATTAAAATACTGTGAGATAAATTTAAAACATAAGGATAAAAAAATATAAATGGGACATAGACATGATATAAATTGTGAAAAATGATGGAAACGGATAGAGAAGGGAAAAAAAGACAAGGGAAAATGATATTTTAACAAAAGGGAATATGACATATTTGAGGAGGTTGAGTTTCTATGGCATTTGAGACACTCGATAATTCATTGTAACATTTTAAAATTTTATCTTATTTTTTTTTATAAATGGGGTGTTAATTAATCAAATTGAGAGCTTCATTCATATATTATAAAATAATTTGTTCGAGTCCCTTGATAGCAAAGGTACATCATATTTGTTTAAGAAAAGATTTTAGTTATCTGCCTAAATGTTATGTCCATTCAATTTTTTTTTTTCCAATAACTAGATTGATAAGACTTAAATTATAGTTCAAACTCATCCTCAAACTCCTTATCAACTACTACATGTAGTGAGGCAGAGTCATCTCTCAGCTATGGAGTATTTAACAACCAGATTCAGAAGAATTTAACATCTCTGCTAAGTCTTTTAATATAGATCCTTATTATAAAAATAATTTTTTTCACACATACTAAGATTTGAAAATATTGTATATAAATATTAGAAATAATATATTATAAATAAGATTATAAAAACGAATATTGCCATCAAACAAAACTAAGGGGTAACTATTTTATTTTGTAAGCCTTTGTTGCCACCATATCCAGACCTGAATTTTATGGGGATCTATTCAAAATTTAAAAGAAAAAATACATAAAAATATATAAAAAGTCAAAATTTAAATAAAATTCATGTTGGAAGAAAAAATAATAATATCATAGAAAAGTTAACAACTATGTTTTTGAAAAATAACTCTCTCTTTGCATTTTTCTCTGCAAAGTAATTCATCAAAATTGCATATTCAAGCTTTTTAAGTGTATAGTTCTTTATCGATAAAATAGCCAATCTGTTTAGCTATTTGTATTGATCGTATATTAGATTTTATCAATTTCAACTTAGAGAAACTTCTTTCAGTTGAACCAACTGAAACTAGAATGGTGAACATTATCCTATATGCAACTCATACATTTGAATATCAACCTTTGAATCTCTTTAAAAAATCAAATACTTATGTGGTCTTCTTTAAATTTGAGAGATTGTTTTTGAAAAAAAGAGGATTGTTTTGAAAAAAAAAATAATCCTTACATTTATTAATTGTGTATAATATTCACAATCTAAAAATTTAAGATCCATCGAGTTGCTCTCAGTCTGGTGGTTAGGATGATGTAACTAATGACTTGGCACCAGGGTTCGATCCCTAACCGCTGCATTATGGTAGCTTAAAAAAATATTTTAGAGGTGGACTTTAGGCTATGGATCGGGCCTTGTCGATCCAATGTTAACAAAAAAAAAATTAAGATCCAAACAATAACTTGTGACCATATTATGATATGTAATTATATATGAAAATTATATATTGTATATGAAACCAAAAATAGGAGACCTATAAAATTTTGGAGGCTATTAAAATGTTTCATTGTCATATGATCAGGTCCAGGCACAGGTTGACAAACCAAGATTCAAGCAATTGTTTGATTTTTGTGATCAGATGACTATAAGTTGTATTGATTTATCAAATTTGATTAGAGTGGAGTTCCATATTTTCCAAATATACATGCGCATAATATTATTTTCAGACAAGTGGTCGGTTGAAGTCCACGGCCTTGGAACCCATTACAACAACTCTATTTCTTATTGGTTATCAAGATGATTAGAGGGTCCCACATCGGAACAATTGAACAAGTTGAACAAGAAAAGGCGGCTATAAAAGTTTTTGTTTTCAAACCTTATTCATTCTTTCAATTAATAAGATCGATATTCTTTTAATTAATAAGATCGATAAAAATCTAATTCATAGCTAAATTGTTTATACTAGAACTAATGAGATTTGAACCTACACCTGATGCTAAACTAGATCAGGGGCAAGCCAACTCGGCCACTTACTTTTTGGCAATAAAAAAAAAAGTTTAAGATTAGTAAAATATACAACATTGGAATAGTCTAAATTTACAAATACTACAACGTTTATCAGCCATTTTATTTATTACCAATTGATTTTAGATTAGAAGTTTATGAACACCTGATTCAAGTGGATGCCAAGAAAGTGGTTGTCTAAATTTTGAGGGAAAATGGCAATGAAGTAACACAATTTTAATAAATTCAAGACAAACTATAGGAGCTATGTATTTTTGGTCAAGAAAATGAATTGTGTAATTCACTACGACTCTGATTTATTTTAACTTTTTAAGTATATAGTGTTAACCAAAAAAATTACGAGTCAAATCAATTTAAGTAAGAATTATCATTGACAAAACCAATAGATCTAAAATTAATCAACATTAACGTCTAGACAAGTGTTTTTGATCTTCTCTCAGTTTGATGAAACAACCAATCTATCACAAATCATGTAGAGATGAGTGAAGTTGCTCTTGCTCATTTTTCCACTGAACTTGTTCCCTACTGTTTTGCCTCTGCTGTTTTCCTCTTTGAACAAGTAGCTTGTTTATCTCAATTAACCTCCAAATGATGATAAAATACGGCTAAATCTCTTCAAATTAAATCCAAATTCTGATGTTTTGACCTTAGTTTTCTTTAGATCCTGATATTTGTTTTTATTTACATAAATCTAAGTGGGAGTGTTGAAAAAAAAATCTAAGTGGGAGTAGAATAATAGAATATAGGATTTCCAAAAACGAGGATACTCAAATCTAAAGTTGTTGGTATTTATATGTTAAATTTTCTTTTCTAATCTTGGACGTTAATAGTTTGCCTCTTTGTAAAGAAAAAATAAGATTATACCAAAAATATGGTAAAAAAACCTAAAAGAAAAGGAAATTTAAACTTCATCAAAAAAAAAAGGAAAATAGGAAATTTAAAGCGTGTGAAAGTACAGGTGCCTAGCTAATTCTAGTCGGGAAAGGAAAAAGAAATTAGTCAAAGCGTAGATTGTATTGTCTCCTTAATCTTGACGAAATTCGTTCTCTATATAACAAACTTATTTTCTTCACTTCTTCACAAAATCTCACAAAGCTTTTCAAGTTTAACAAATCTCTCTCCCTCTCTCTCGAGAATCATGAATTCGTTGTTCTGTATGTTCGACTCTTTGTGTGCACAGATTATGAAGAACAGTGTTACTACTGCTACTCCATCTTCTAATGGATCCTCTGGTTGTTCCTCTGGTGTTGAAGTCGTGTCGAAGAAGGAAACGAAGGAGAAGGTTTTGGTGAAGAATGCACTGAGTTTGGCGCCGGAGCTTGACGGACTTCATTGCTTCGAGACCATAATTCCTTCTTATTAATCATTCCATTAAGATTTTCCTTTTAGGGTTTTGTTACTAAGTAGTTATGAATGTGTTGCTTTAATACAAACAATATTTTCTTTATTCGATTGGTTCATAAGTTTTTTTTCTTATATTTGCCTTGGTCTTGGTTATTAATTTGTTCTCAGTTCATGTTAATGACAATGATTTTCCGGAATTCTTTGATATTGTCCAATAATTGGTTCATGAAAATCAACTAAACGGAAAAGTAATAGAAATTAACCAAACTTTGCAAATAGTTTTGAAGAAATCTTATATATTAAAGTGGGAGACACTTTCATTTTGACCGTGTTATAAACTTTAGGATAAAAATTAACATATGGTTCATAACAACCCTTAAAAATAGGTTTGAAATTTTGTTACAGATATTTATTTAAAAAATCCAAATTATTAAAGATTTAATGAAAAAAAATTTAAAAATCTAAAAAAAAAATTAGTTACAAATTTGGTTATTGATTCGGTTCCGGTTTTAGTTTGGATTCAATTTTCTTGGTATATAGATTTAGGATACCTTTTTGGTATTCTATCGGATTCAGTTCATCTAATTCGGTATTTACTTATTTTGATTTAACACTTATCCAAATATTTTTGTTGTTTGGATAGAGTTTGGTCCGGTATATATCGAGTTCCGGAACGAGTATTTATATATCAAAATTCAAAAATTAAAGAGATTTAATAGAAAAACTCTAAAAAAATTTGTTTTTGATTTGGTTCGGGTTCAGGTTTAGATTTGGTTTTTCAAATAAATTTATAATCTATTAAGGTAATTTATCGTGTTTGTTTCGGGTTCGGTTTCTTTAATTCATGTTAATTTTGGTTCGGATTTTGAACTTCTAAAATAATATTTAAAATATCAACACAGGTTTAGGATCCAAATAAACACGGTTAAAAAATTAATCAAATCCCACACTATAGTTAGTTTTATTTTGTTAACAATTAAGAAACTTTAATTTCCAAATAAAGGTTTATAAAAAAATGTTGAAGCTTTATTTAATTCCAAACCCTAACACGCACGGAATCATATATATAAACAGTGGTGGATCCAAAATTTTTTTTTACTGGGGTAATAATAAAAATTAAATAATGAAACAATGATATTATAACAACATAAAACATCTTGTTTCATAAGTAAAAAAATATTTTACAAAAATATAATCGAAAGAAACATTATAGCTCGTGACTTATATTAAGAGAAACATTTCATTTTTGAATATCCTTAAATCTGAAAAAGCACAAATTAAATAAATTGATCATATATAAACAGATAGATGAAAGACCAAAAAAAGGTAATTAGAATCACTAAAAACAAAAGTTTAAATTTAATTTTAACAATGAATAAAGTCCATGTTTTTTTCTCCTGTAAACGAATAAACAATGAAAGATGTAGTGCATTAAAAAATTTATTGGATAATGTAATAGTGTGTTTCCAACTTGTTTAATTTGGTGGGAATTTGAGAGACTGTGGATCGCGTCTTGTCGATCCAATTATAAGAGTAAGGTTGACAAAAAAAAAACAGAACAATAAAATTTTATAGTATTTGTTTAGAACTCATAATTGTAATGAAATTTTCTACTTGTTTTTTTTATAATGTATTTTTATTTGTCAATAGTTAGATCGACAAGATCTGATCAATGACCCAAACTCATCCCTAAAATTTTTATTAATTACTTCAACATGTACTACTGTGGAATCAAACTCTAGATAGCTGAAATAGTTAACCATCTAATTAAGAAGAGCTAGACATTGTAATATATTTTAATTTTAGTTTTATGTTTTGTTTGAATTCAGAAATTTGTTGGGCAAATTACAGTAACTATCATAAAAAGTTTTAGTATTTAGTTATTAGGCGTATGCTATAATCATAGGAGACTGCTCCAAAGTTTTAGACATTTTTGCCCCTATTTATTTATCAAAAAAAATGTATATTTATTTGACTTCTCAGATTCATCTTCTCCACTCTAACCACCATCTGTTATTTTTTCGACTTCTCCACCATTTTTTTGTTGTCTCTTTCTTCTCTCTCTATTCGCCATTGTCATCTCTCTGATAAACCTCCGATCCCCTTCTATTTTTCCAATTTCACGCTAGATCATAAATCCTTGTTGTTTATTGAGGTTGAGAGAGATGATGAAGTAGATCTGTGCGACGAGAGTCTCAGAAAGTTTCTGTTTTTCCATTTGGTTTTGGGATGATGATAAGTTATGGAGTTTGATTTCGAAAGAGGAAGAGTTAAAATTGAATCTTTATGACTCAATCTTAGATGATGAGTTTCTGGTTTTGCGTCATGAAAAGGCTAAGATTAGTTTTCTGATTTCAGTTATGAAGTTTTTGAGTTATAGTCATTCTGTGTTAGCCAAAATCATCCAACATTTTATTTTTTTCACTTCTTAAATCTAATTATCTAATTTATTTTTTTCACTTCTTAAATCTAATTATCTAATTTATTATTTTCACTTCTTAAATCTAATTATTTAAGATTTTGATTTTGATTATGAACAATTTTGTGAACTTATGTGCTAGAAAACTATTTATGATTTCGTGTTTGGGTGTGGTTTGTGTGTTGTTGTTTGATTTCTAGGGTGGTGTGGGTTTTGGTAAGTTTTTGAATCTGATTTCATTTGATTTCTGGGTGTGGTATGGGTTTTGGTGTTCTTCGTTTGTGAATTAAGCAGCAAGTTCTTCAACTTGTTTCTAGTGATATATGCAAACGAATCAGTTGACTTCAAATAATTTAATTAACCGATCTATATTTATTTTGCATACTTATATATGTAATAACTGCAAAACTTTTATTTGTAGTTTAACAAGGAGTCCATCATCTCACTGGACTTCTCTGTAGTCGGAAATGGAGACTTGATAACCACATAATCATGTAATTGGCATGACTGGGGCTTGAGTCTGAGTTAGAACATGATTTTCGAAGAGTTGTGCTTGCCTTCTACTGTATAATTGGGCCTGAGTACGTGTTTTGGCTTATTGATTGTGTCTATTTCTGTTTTGTGTACTTTGTTTTGAATCAGGGGTTAACCAGGAAGTTATCGAACTTGTTTTTAATGATATATGCAAATGAATCAGTTTACTTCAAATAAAGTAGTTACCCGATACATGTTTGTTTTGCATACTTATATACGTAATAACCATGGAAATTTTATTTGTAGTTTAACGACCAGTCCATCATTTCACCGGAATTCTCTGTAGCTGGAGGTGAAGACCTGATAACCGCATAACTATGTAACTGGCATAACTGAGCTTGAGTTTGTTAGAACATAATTTTCGAAGAATCGTTCTTTGCCTCCCTATTGTGTACTTCGTTTTGAATCATGGGTTCCTAAGCAGCAAGTTCTTCAACTTCTTTCTAATGATATATGCAAATGAATCAGTTGAATACAAATAAATTAGTTACTCGATAAATATTTGTTTTGCATATTTATATAAGTAATAATCGTAAAACTTTTATTTATAGTCCTTTCGCAACTACAAGTATAAAACATGTAAATAAAATTATGAATACACGTTAAATTTATTGTTATCAATAAAACTACAAATTTATTCATGATAAACCAAGATATACGTACATATCACCCCACTTTGCTTGCGCCCTGGCCGCATCAAAAGCCCACATACATGTTCTTAATCAACCACCCAATAACAGCTGTCGAAGCTTCCTTATGGAAATAACACCTCTCAGCTGTCTAATATTTATGCGCTTTCGTAATCAATTTCCCCAGAAAAGTGTCCTAGAGTGCAAGTCAATGTTTAAAGTTATATGCAGAACATTTTGTTCCCATAAAATAATTAAGTTACGGTTAAATATATTTTTAACTTTTACGATCTGATTTAAAGGCTAACATCTAGTCCATCATATCACCAAAATATGTTGTCCCAAAGAAGAAGACATGATGTGGTCCGATGAAGAAACTGTAGATCACATATTGCAGATGATTCAGGAAGGTGTAAAGAGATGGACAAGCTTTAGTACCACTACAAGATATTGTTCTTTGTGTTTGTGCAAAACAACCTATGACCACCCATTGTTATGCTTATTTATATGTCATGTACTGTGTAAGCGTGTTTCATTTTGCAAACTCTTGTCATTTTTTATCCTACCATCTTTTTCAATAATTTTGCAGCTAATGTTTATGTCAGGATACTTCGTTTAGAATCTAGGGTTCTTAAGCAGCAAGTTATGTGACTTTGTTTCTAATGCACACGAATAAGTTGACTGTAAATAATTTTTTTACCTGTTATAAATTTGTTTTGCATACTTATATACTGATTACTTATAAAGGGTTTTCTTCACTCGAGCGGAGGATAAGACGCCGGGTTGTCTGTTAAGGTAATAATTATATGATAATTTAATAATTATCGGTTATCTTAATAGTTATCGGTAAAATTATCTTCATCTTCTTCCTAGGTGTTTAAAGCTTATATGCAACCATAGTTATGGTTATCAGTGAAAATTTACAGAATTGTAACAAATCTACAATATAAAAGACATTTAGATATAGAATCCGTAATTTTGATGAAATCAAACCCAAAATACAAGAGTTAGAATCCACAATAATCTACAAATCAAATTTGTCATTATCAGAGTAATTTCGGATCCTCAAAGCTTCCAAAATCCAATTCAGCAATACCAATTTCAATGATTTCTCTGAAAATCAAACAAACAAAAAATCTCTTTGTTGCAATTTTGTGGCGGCCATCATCGTTTTATACTCTCAAAGACTTTTAACTGATAATTATTTCTATTTCGGCTAAACTAAACAATAGACTGATATTTTTCACCAACATTACAAACTCGGCATAATCAACATAATGTTATCAATCGTTTCACAGTTGCAGAAGGAAATCTGCTTTATATCTTCCATTAAATGTTTGCCTCTTGCTTACAGAGCAAGTTGGAGATGGTGGACTATCCAGCTATTTGGCCAAAGTTAGAGAAATCCATTTTTTTAGAGAGTGTTTTATCTTCTCTATCATATGGCCCACTGCTATCCACCTAAATACAAAAAAATACCTGATAGTTTCTTAATTAGTTTTAGTATACATGATAGTTATCTAATTTTCCCTTGTTGGAAAGCCATGGTCATATATATTAAGGATATGTCCGTATAAAACCTCCATAGAAAATAAACGTGGTTTGTGTGTGAATGTTTATTTTTTCTGGTATGTGAATTTCAAACTCTCAAGTTTTCCAAGTTTGTTTCTGTGCTATACTTTGATTTGCTCGTAAACATAAAGTATTATTCCCGAACAGTATATATAATCATACAAAACATAGTTTTAACCTACACTGTATGAAATCAGAAGCGGGTACGCGGAAGTGGAAACGTTTAGAAGCGCATAATCAATTTTTTAAAAAAATTAGGGAAGCGGGTACGTATTGGAAACGTATATATATACATAGCTATATATATATATCATAAATCACTTAACATAACATCTTAATTAAAAAATTTAAACAACAAAATCCAACTTATAATTTAATTATAAATCATTTAAAAATAAAGAGAACTCTTGAAATCTTTAAATTTTAATGTTTTTAACAAAGTTAGGTAAAGTAAATCGTTTGATAAATTACAAATCAAAGAACNGTAAAGTAAATCGTTTGATAAATTACAAATCAAAGAACTAGTTATTGGTTTGTTTAAATTTTTAAATTTTTTAATATGATATGAGCAATTTCGAACTTCTAAACTACTTTCAATTTGGAATCGTATGCTTCCAAATACTTTATTTTGGATGAGTGATTCTGAGAGATTCCAAATGCTTCTGATTCTGTTTCCGATTCTGAAGCGAGAAGTGCATCATCTTTGGAGATTCCGTGCTACGAAGATTTTAACTGAATAGTCAAGAAACAGCTATATTACTTTTATTTCTTAAAAACAAAAATTCATAAATCACGAAATATTCTAATTAAGTTGATTATTTTATTAAAGAAACAAAATTGATTTTATAAGTGTTCATTAATGTATTATCCAATGTCCAAAAAAGAAATAAATTATCTCAGTTTAGTGCTTACGATAATCTAGTTAATGACTCTGAAATATTTTAAGTATTCGAAATTCTTCTCAGTTTTGTGATTTACATGCCTCAGCTAATGTTTACGCATCGAGAGTTCGATTTCATCATAGTGCACACTACAAGAAAACATGCATTTAGCGACTGAATATTGTGACTGAAAAATTCAGTCGCTA